>JAABNX020000151.1:16317265-16327908 GCA_015163995.2 Mormyrus lacerda | reverse complement strand
CAGGATTTCAAGTTATAAAGAAAACTTCATATTGAGTGCGTTTCTCAAGATTTCTTGATGTAAACACATTTTCCTACCTCTCTTCTGGGTTTGGATGGGTTAGGATTAAGGATTATGGGTACAGGTCCCCCCCTCCCCCCCTGCTATCTGAAAGCAGAGCTTTTCTATGAAGCCTTTTATAAGCTGAAATGACACAAAACAAAGAAGCAATTTTCCCCTAAATTTGAGCATTTCCAGACCGAAAAAATAACCTACCAAATAACACATAAAATCTAATATAACACTAACGTACTAAAGACAGGGAAGATGTGATCAGTATACAGCCTATATAAAGTAGAAATAATGTACAGCATAGCTTCACATACCGGAATCAATATAGTCGTGCATCACTTAACGACGGGCTCCATTCTGAGAAATGCATCTTTAGGCGATTTTGCCATTTTAAGTACCTGATCGAATGTACTTACACAAGCCTAGATGGTATAGCCTACTTAATAGCTAGATTATATGGTATAGCCTAAATAGCGATAAAACATGCAGTGAATACATGAAGTAGTAGTTATTTATTGTCCTTGTCAAGTATTATGTACTGGGCATAGTGTGCACTATACTTTAACTGGCAGTGGAGTGTGTGTGTTTACACCAACATCACCACATACGCATGAGTAATGCTTAGTGCTGCAGAATCACTAGGCCAAAGTTCCGTTCAGTTCCGTTACAACCTTATGGGAACATAATCATATATGTGGCCAGTCACTGACCGAAACGTCGTTTTTGCGATGCATGATTATATATCTATAATTGGCCCACTGATAAATGCTAAATGTTGCTTCTTGCTTTTCTCGTTTTTCCGTAAAAGCGAAAATCCTCTTCGGATCCTCTTCACCTGAAATAAGTGCTAATGTAGAGCTTTCGTAAAAGCGAAGTGCCGTAAAGCAGATGTTTGTAAAGTGAAGGATACCTGTATATGAAGAAGGGATGAGCAGCACCTTCTCTCTGCTGCGTACCTCAGCTGGGTTTGGATGGGTTAGGATAAATGAAAAGGGGCTGACTGCTACCTCCTCCGCCATGTGCGGCAGAGCTGGGTTTGGATCCAGAGGTGACGGCGCTGCTGAGCGAATGTGAGCATCCCAGCCTGACGCAGACCCTGCTGCTGCCCGAGGACCTGGCCCTGCGCAGCCTGCCTGCCCTCAGTGCATCCCACCGACACCTGGACTTCACTCGCCAGAGACCATCCCTCGGGCCGCTGGAGGAGGTGCGGCACCGTTCACTTGGCAGGCCACTCCCACCCTGCACCCCCCCCCCCCCAAATACTCTCTCTTTCACATCTGTGGTACATGGGTAGAAAAACACTGTAGTAACACAAAGCGCTCTTAGTCCTGGTATTTGTGTGAACCGCTTGGAATTAACTACTATACGTTAATACTTTTAAAGCCTTAAGATTTGCTAAGCCTGTGTGGACAGTTTAATGAAAAACACAGGACAGTACTGTTCAAGAAGTGGTTAAGTGGCTTTGCCGTTTATATAAGTGACCTTGACTTTGTGATACTGAAGGAATTTGGCCCTTTGGGGAATAGTTGAATACCCCTGGTTCCCGAAATAACAGGACTGAATTAGTGCTTTTTTTCCATCTGAAAGCTATATATTCATAATAATTACTGCATTGCTCAGCAGAATCCAGTATTTATCAGATGTAAAAAGCTTATTTTAAGACACTTCAATGTATCTTGCTTAGATCATTGTTGTCAAATGACCTCCACAGACATGCAGTATTACAGTACACTGTATGTAAGACTGACTAAGAATGGCTGTTCTTTGTAATAAAAAATTTGAGGTTTGCAGTGGCTTTATTTACTTTGTCTACCCAGCTCCTCTTTTCATTCAGTTTTTCTTTGTTCCCTTCTCTCTGTCCCTTTCTTCTTGGCTCGCAGTGTGTGGTGAGACTGTGCTGCATCCGCAGTTTTGGCCACTTCCTCACTAATCTCCAGGGCAACGTGCTGCAGTACAACCCAGAGGCGGGCATCTTCACTAGCATCAGCCAATCGGAGCAAGAGAACCTAGTGCAGCAGGCCAAGGCCCAGTTCCGTATGGTCAGTGACTGACACCGGGGGGCGGGAGCAATGAGCGGCTTGAGGGTCTGCTTTGCTATTGGTGCATGAAGAGGGCAGCACTTCCATTTGCTGAAAATTACCCATCATTCACCATTTTCAGCTGCTTGATAGGGGGCACAAGGCGTAAAATGCATGCTGGAAAGCTCATTAATCATTTGAACCACATTATCCATTTTCTGCAAGGGTATTCCTTTTTTATATTGTATTATTTTAATCCTGAACCAAGGGTCAGTATTTTAAATTGGCTAAAACTGGATATTCCATGTATGTAGGAAATCAAATTAGCTCAAGGAAATAGTAGATGTCAATACACAACCAAGTGAAATTGGTCTATTTTTGCCTTTAATTTCAGGTTTGAGTGGCAGTTAACAGTTAATGTTAAATAGAATCGTTGAATGTTACGTTGTAGTGACTATTTAATATGCCGTGAATTTGCTAACTCAAGTAACAGTGTTTTTACTGGCAGTAGCCTGAACTTGTCGTCGGGTGTCTTGCCTGACGCTGTCAGATTAAGGCTCCCTTTTCCACAGAAACATGATGAGGTTATAGTACCCTGACATAACAACCATCAGCCTGCAATTTCCCTCCCATTGCAGCAATTTTTAGTTAAAATTAGGTGTGTTTACATGGTATGGATGGACTGAACCGAACCAGCCACCTTTTAAAAGAGAGAGATACTGCAGAAACTGTAAACAGTCTTGGATCTGCTGTGTCAGTTGCCATCCAGTGTGTAAAGACATGGTCTTCAGTTATAAAAGTTCTAGCAATGACTGAATTGCTCTCTCTTATTCTGTTGCCTGCTGGCTGTTTGTCACGCAGGGAACCATACTGGCTTTCAATATTTCAGCTCGATGTTGCTTCTGTGAGGCTTCTAGGGGAGTGAATGTCTATAGGTGAATACTTGCGACAGAAACCCTAGAAGTCATTTAATCGCAGTATTTAACATTAGGATTTAGCGTTTGGCTAGTGTTTAGCTTGCCGCTTACCCCCGTGCACCATCTCCACTCTGCTTCTACGTTTCTGTCTGTATGGAAGCTAATAATAACTATGATTTAATGAGTAACACATTCCTCCCTCTGCATCTCCCCCAGGCGGAACAGGAGGCTCGTCGCAACCGGCTGATGAGAGACATGGCCCAGCTTCGGCTGCAGGTCGGGCCGTCGGTCATGCAGGATATCGGTCGTTGTGTTCCCCTCATTTGCAGCCACATCCACGTTTATACCGCTTGTCGCCTCCCGTCAGTAAATGTTTCGATGGGGGCGTTCGCAGCTTGTGTAGACGGTATATGAGCCTACTCATCCATCTATAGGGTCCTCCCTGAGATCAGGCCCTCGCTGGGTCGCGTGCTGCGCTGGCTGTTTAGTCGTCGTTTGGTTTGTGTCGCTAATGGAGCCCGACGGCCCCCTCCCTTGCAGCTGGAGGTCTCTCAGCTGGAGGGAAGCCTGCAGCAGCCCAGGGCCCAGTCCTCCATGTCCCCGTACCTGGTGCCCGACACGGCCGTGCTCTGCCAGCACCTGGGCCTGCTGAGGCAGCTGGCCGGCAGCGGCTGCTTCATCATCATCATCCCGCGCACAGGTCAGTCCCGGGCCGGTCCTCTCACGGTCCTGCGTGGGGGGTCACCGGCAGGGCAGCATAGCATTGTGCAGATGATGGATGGAAGAGCCAGAAACTGAGGACTTCTGCACCTCTGAACATGATGTGGGATCTTCAGTCCTTTGAATACCGTGCTTCCCCACAGCGGAGTTTTTACACATTGAAGCTTCACAGTTTTGTTAAGCAGATCCTTTTTCGAGAAATAGTAACTCGCCGTGTGTGAACTACGTTATGGTGACACTTCTCGTTTAGCTGGTCGTGACAAAACCTATTTAGCAGTACAGAGGCCTTTTTATGTCTGAATTGTATGGGGGATAACTAGCATGATCGTTTATAGCACTGTTGTTCAACAACCAAAAAAGATTAACAATTATCAAAAAAGGCATTGTGTGAGGAAACTTTCTGAGGAACTTGAGATTTTTGTTTGGTTTTCTCCTCTCTTAACAGTAATTGACGGTCTCGATATCCTGAAGAAGGAGAACTCTGGTGCGAGAGACGGAATCCGCTTCTTGGAGTCAGAATTCCGCAGGGGCAACAGGTGTGTGTCTGTCCCCCCGTCTAATGGAGCCCATTAGCCGGAACCGGAACAGCGTGGAAATAAACAGCACACTGTGTTTACTGTCATCCATAATGCAGTCTGCAGTCAGTATCGTGCCGGATACTGCTTTAACATTCAGTCCAATGATTGTGCGTTAATCAAAGTAGTAATATAGATGTCCTTTTAAAAGAAAATGGATAGTAACTGATTAAAAGCAAAACCTTATAGCTTATTAAGATAGCCTGTGCATTCTGTACTTAATGTAATGACTCTCAAGTTAGTGCTTTGAGATTGTATAAGCCTGAAACGGTTATTCACCCATATGTTTGCAAAGCTTTTCCGTCTTTGCTTTTATGAAATGTGTAATCAATGTACCAATCTGCTTTCCACAACTGCTTATCCAGCATAATATACCCAAAGCCTCCCCCAGGAAGAACAGGGCACAGGGACCACGTGCAACCTGGAAGTACTGCCAGTATAGGGCAGATTAGAGTGTCTCTTTCACCTAAACTGCATGTCTATGGACTAAGGGTGCAGATTCAGATTTTAATTGTATTTATTTAGTTCATATATGTATGTTAAGACATTGGATATAAGCTGGAATCTCCCACGCGCTTTCCATAATTAAGAAATGTTGTTTAATTGAGTACTATAGTGTTGACCCTTTCGCATGCCAACTTTCCGTATTGCCCTAACCTCTGCGATGTGGAAGGAATGACTGTATGTGACTGTATACCATCTGTAAATTACTGTATATGACTGTATACCATCTGTAATTTTTTTTCTTCATCTTGATGTTTCTGCTTGTGCCTTATTCCTCCTCCGGTAGGTATATCCGTTGCCAAAAAGAGTCGGGAAGGAGCTTTGAGAGAGACAAGCTAAAAAGGCAGGACATTGAAGCCTGGTGAGTTGATCCCTTCACTGTGTCTCTATGTAGGATCGTGTCCGGGTTTTATTGTAGCTTCGTGATGGTTCGTCTTGTTTTAATTTTAGGCACTTGTACAAGATGGTGGACAGCTGCCGCCAGCTGACCATTTCCCAGAGCAACGGGGATGAGGACACGTCTGGCATGGTAACGATCCTCACAGGACACTCCGTCGAGGACCTGCCAGCTCGTTCCGCCAGTATGAAGGTCGGTGTCCTTAGCAGCAGGTGTTGCTGTTTGTTGTGCTCATGGTGGATGTTTTTTTTTTTTTCCTCAGGTGGTGACTTGTAGCTCAATGTCACAGCTTTTAGAAAATTGGAGTATATTGTGTTCATGTGACTTAGTTTGGATCTATGTAAATCTCACTGGTGAACAGTCTGGAGTAGGTTATGTTTACAAACAGGCAGCGTGTTTGTGTAGATTATGGTGTTTCATTATTCTGCCTTGATTCTACAAAACATTAGGAATGTCTGTGCTTTCTATGAAATTTCTAGCTGAATGCTATGATCCTTGATGTGATCTCACCTGTTAACTCAGTGTCAGTTATTATGGACCAAGAGAAAGAAATGAGTTAAAGATTTTTTAAGACCTGAGACTTGAAGTGTTTGTAAGTGAGAAGAATCTGGTCAGTAATAGTAGGTGCCAGGCACTCTGGATTAACAGTGTGTCAGGAGCTACAGCACTGTTGGGTTTCTCAAACAGTGTGTATCTGGGACCAAAAAGAAATCCAGCCATTGCAACACGCTTTGTGCAGCTCATGCCGTGTTGAGCTGATCTGAAGGCAAATGTTGGTGGGATGGAATGTAAGAAAGGTGCCTTAGTATTTAGTGCATTCACTGTGTGGTTCTAAGAGTTCTTAGATGTTCCTTAGCTGTTGTGTGCCTCATTGAAGAACATCTCACTCCCCACCCCCTCCCCCCATCCCAGTCTGCTGTCCAGGCAGTGGCAGCGGCAGGCATAGAGCTGAAGAACATTCAGGAGTTCTACCGACAGTGGAAGGAGATCGGCTGAAAGCTCGAGGGGTCAAAGGTCGGCAAGGCGGTCAGCTGATCACTCACTCACTCACTCCCTCTCTCTCCCACTCTTTTGCTCTGTCTGTATCTGCGTCTTTGGGGAAACATAACAAACGAAAGAGAGTGGAGAAAGTGTGACGGTAGAGGAACAGAAGGCACGTGAAATGGGTTTGGGTCGAATAAAGATCAGCAGATCCTTCCCCCCCCTCACCCAACCCCCCCCAACCAAAGGAAGTGACTTCAATCGTTGGGGAGAGGAAGACAGTTGGGGGGGGAAAAAAGACATCAGAAATGGTGCCTCCAGTACACGTTTTAACCAGGTATATACTGTATATGAATGAATGAAAGTATATACATGACGAGAGGGAAACGTGCGCACACGCAACACACACACACACACACACACACACTCACACCGAAGTATACATATACATAGAAAATTGCTTTTGGTTTTTTATTTCTGTTGTCTTTCTCCTTAAGGTCTTGTTGGGATGTGGAGGAGGCCTTGGTTGAATTTGCATGGCTATTGCCTGGGTTGTAATGGTACCCTAACAATACAACAATCACCTTTTGGTACCCTGGTTTATTGTTAAAAGAAAATAAACACATCCTTCATCTGCTCAGGGTTCATTCAACCCAAAAAACAGTAGCTTAGGGGATGAAACAAAGGGTTCGGCTTGGTGGATGTACACTTCTTTGGGATTGTTTAAGTTTTTTTTTCCCTCATTTTGCTGTGTTCCTTTGTGAACAGTGCCTAATGTTTGTGCTGTCTCTATGATGAGGACCTGTGAAATGGCTGGGTTGCGTGCTGGCTCTTTTTTTTTTTTTTTTTTTTAATTATTTTATTTTTTTGTATGTTGTATGTTTGCTTTGCCAAGATCTGTTAATGCGGACTGCAGTCCCGAGGTCCCGCCCTCATCCCTGGGTAATGGGGGTTGCCCCCCCAATTTTGAAACCGGGTCAGTCTTGCCCTTCATACAGAACCGATACTGCGAAGCCCCCAGGTCCTGTGAATGTCTGCAAGGATGGGCCAAGGAAAAGGCGGGACGCGGGCCTCTTTAGAGCCGCTGTCCCGACACGTGTGTTAATATGGCTACGTTGGAAATTTTAATGCCCAACCGTGACTCGGCAAACCCCCCCACCCCCTCCCAAATCATTCATCGTCACCATAGTTTCTGTTCCATAATGCACTGTGCAGAGGAATCAAATAAGTGTGTGGCCATGCATTAAACAATAAACGTTTCATTGAATTTTTTTGCCTTTATTTTATTGATAACGCCTAACGGCAGATCCCATTCCGGGTAGGACAGAATTCACCGAAAAATGGAAAGCAATACCTTTTAAAAGGTAGGAACAAGTTTTTCCTGCACGACACAAACTCTGAGGAACGAGAGGTGAAGTTATGAAGGAATCAGACAAAGTTTTGCCTTCTGTAATGAAAATCGTTACCCCACTTAAGGGTAAATAAACTGCCGCAGACGGACAAAAGCAGTGATGACTTCACTGTCACATGCTCACATTCATTCAGTCTAGCAATTATTCAGAGTGGCCCAAATGGCAGATAATTACAGGAGTGATGTTTCATGACACATGGTATCAAGTTCTATTGCCAATCATGTTACATAGCTTCCGGTCAATCGGAGTATCCATGCTCAAGCAAGACCACCGTCATAAGTACAATGGGCACGCAGAACTGGACTTTGGCGCAATCGAAGGTCACCTGGTCTGCGGCATTCCATTTACTGTTGGATCCTGTGGATGGTCGGATCTTATGTGGGATGCGTTGAACCAACAAGTACGATGCACGGCTACATGGCCTCATGTGCAGCAAGACTCCATGTTACTGTGTCATGACAAACTATTCCCATGATTATCATCAAATTATCTGCCATTTGTGCCA
The DNA here is from genome assembly GCA_015163995.2 of Mormyrus lacerda. NCBI lineage: Eukaryota > Metazoa > Chordata > Actinopteri > Osteoglossiformes > Mormyridae > Mormyrus > Mormyrus lacerda. The sequence continues at coordinate 16,319,828 of JAABNX020000151.1, read as the reverse complement.
CAGTAACCCCTCTGTTGGTTTGTACCACATGGAATAGCCTTCATTCACAAATTGCATCGATAAGTCTTGGCCGCTGAACACCCTGTCAGCAGTTTGTGGTTTTTCTCTCCTCAGACCACTCTCAGCACTCTCACCCCATCCGACTGTGAGCACTGCACAAGCCTTGCTGTTACGGAGATGTTCTGTCCCTGTCGTCTGACCATAACTTGCCCTTTTTCAAGTCACTCAGATCTATATCTCAACCAATTTCTTCTGCATTCACTACGAGTACTGAATGTTACCTTTACCATGTAATATATCACAGAGGTTGACATTATTCACTTCATTCATGGGTTTTGGCTCATTGATCAATAGAGTGAAATGTTTTTAGAATCTGGTGATCAGTGACGACACAGCGCACAACAATGAAATGCGTCCTCTGCATTTAACCCATATGTGACATAGCAGGGGGCAGCTAACTCGGCGCCAGAAGAGCAATGGTTGAGGGCAGTACCTTGTTAACCATTAGGCCACAACTACCCGCAGAGCACACATATTTTATAATATGTACTTTTAAACTGGGGACCAAATCATAGCCTCCATTTTTGCAATGAAGGCTGACCTGTTCTCTGAAAACTCAAAAGTCCGTAAAAGCGTTGTTCAAAGTGACCCAAATCATGCGTCTTATCAGTCCCACCGCCAACATCATGCTCTGTACTTCTTATTTCATTGGTAAATCTGCTCCTCTCCTCGGCTCACTCTCACCAATGCTCTGTCTCCTTTTTAAAATCTCTTCTTATAACACGTCCATCTGCGTGTTCTCTGAACGTCTCGTAATCGTGCCAGTCCTGGGTTTATGCCCAGGTCTCGTGGCACAAAGAAGCGCTCGGTCTCCAGACTGCGTCTCCGCTGCCATCTGAAATGGAGATAACAAAACCCGGTCCCAGTTTACTGGAATTCCCCATAAGCCTGCCCTCGTGGCCGCAAGAAACTCGAAGAGTGTGACGGAAAAAAAGGTCCAACTTCGCAGAGCGCGCCCCCATTAATCACCACTAGGTACTGCACACTAAATCCAAGAAATAAAGTGTAAATATATAAAACCCTCATTTGATCAACAATTCAAACGTGAAAAAACATTGCAGGTAGGTACACATTTAAATAAAACTTTTTAATAAAACAATATTTTACTGTGGGCTAACTTTATATAAGATGTCCGTCGTGTTACGAGGGTAAAACGCCCTTTTTATATAAATACAGATTAAATGATGCGACAATTGCGCCGCTCGCTTTCGGCCCTCGCCTGATTCTGAACAGAGCGTTTCATTATTGTCCACATCCAATGAAAAAGGGGATGTGATGGAGGAGGGAGGGATATGGCCATTGCCGCTATAGTGACCCTAATCCAGCAGCGGTGCAGCGAGTAGGAACGGCGATCGCATATAGATTTATAATGGGACCGTAGTATTTCTTTTTTTCCTACAAGCAACAAAATCAGGATTTTAAACACATTGTCACCTCAGTCAAGATGTGCTTAAATCACCACGCCGCCAAATAAAGCTAAAAGGTTTGCCTCTTATGCTTGATTTTTTTTTCTTGGCTATTCAGGCTGCCTCGACGTTTTTCTGCACATGTATGTTGAATAAACGTCAGTATTACCGCAATTTGTTGTCAAGTAGCTTCAGAAAGTCGTGTTTTCTTGGAGTATCATGATTTTTTTGCATTGTCAGTCACTCCCTTTCTGGGAGGAATAATTGAGCTTGTTTTACACTTGATAATTTATTTGGCAAGATATTGTAAAGCTAGATCTTAATTACCGTATTTAACTATTGTAATATAAAACACGACTTAGTTATAAGATGCATGGCAACTGACCTTGATTATGATTTGCAGTTTGAATTTCATTGCAGAAATAATTGACGAGAAAACTTACGGGGTTGTGTGTAAGGGAGAGAGACAGAATATGTCGATTGGTGTTTTTTATGATGTTGAAGGAAAAGTGTTATAATCTATCGATCTGCTACGCTGCAATGAATGCATAAAAGAACTCAAATCGCATAAATATTTTGGACCACATATAATAAACTGCTGCATGTACCAAGAATTGTAGGAAACTTTTGAAGTATGTTTTCTGAATTATGGGAAAGTACTTTGAGTTTTTGCAGGGGTGGAAACGATGCACATCCCGTGAAACTAACATATTAACATTTTTAGGCACCCAGCCAAAGAATCTTTCAGAACAATGTATGTAAAAGTTAGAATGATCTAATTGTTTGCGACAAGAATTAAATGTATTTATGTAGAAAGATTTGTATGTTGATGTTTTTAATGCCAACATTTGACAGTCAAAACTGAGGAATGCGCCGTCAATCGCTCCAATCCCGTCAATAAAACTGTTTTGTAAGAGAGTGTGAGAGGAGACTGGGCCTCTTAGCTTCCTGTCATTCCGAATCTCCCCTGTGCAAACCCTCCCAGTCCGCCGGAGCCCACTTTTAGTCTTCTTCTGGCAGGAAACTTAATCCTGGTGCACTGAGGCACAAGGGAAAGCAATGCGTATAGTATATATATATATATATATATATATATA
>JAABNX020000151.1:16283890-16303312 GCA_015163995.2 Mormyrus lacerda | reverse complement strand
ATGCGCAGATAAAACTGGCCCCCTGATTGGTTGCTGAGGATGAGACACAGAGTGCTGGGAAGGCATTAGCATGATGCGCAGATAAAACTGGCTCCCTGATTGGTTGCTGAGGATGAGACACAAAGTGCTGGGAAGGCATTAGCATGATGCGCAGATAAAACTGGCCCCCTGATTGGTTGCTGAGGATGAGACACAGAGTGCTGGGAAGGCATTAGCATGATGCACAGATAAAACTGGCCCCCTGATTGGTTGCTGAGGCTGAGATACAGAGTGCTGGGAAGATTTTCTAAACATTTTGCCAGCATCTCTGATATTCCCTAGAGCAGATGGTTTGAGGATTAAGTGCTAAAGTGAATCATGAGATCAGTTTATACTTATAATTAAGGATAAAACTTTATGTATGAAGAAATGTATTCATGTGGCTTTAGCTGCAAAGGTGTGTATTTTGGGTGTCTTTAGAAGACAATGATTTTGTCTTTAATGAAAGGTACTGTATAAGCCATTTGATCTGTGATAGTTGGATTGAAGGAGGTCTTTGGTCAGTGGTGACCACTGTTGGCTAGGAGTCTAAATCAAATCTCTGCTCTTCAGGTTTAGGGGTTTGAATCTCACACCCGCTCGGTGTATTTGCATGGTCTCTCATTGTCATGTGGCTTTGCACCCATTATCTATTTGGTGATCTAAATTGCCTGATGACTGGCTTTCCATCCAGGGTGTCTTCTTCTGGCTAGGATAGACTCCAGTGTCCTCCTGTGACCCAGAACTGGGTAAGGGAATGACTGTTTTAACTGGAGGTGTCTTGCTTGGCTTTCTGTTTACAGGTTGTGCCATTACTTATGGATCTTATGTGATGCCCGACTGCTGGGTGAACACCTGGCTGCACGAGTACTTTATTGCTTTGGCTGTTGGGAACACGCTGGTGTGCACTGGACTGTCCTGTTATTCCAGGTAAGAGGCACAATACACAGTGTCCCAACTGGGCATATTCTGTGCTTGTGGGTTGATTAGCCAATTGACTGTGTGCTGTGCATGTGCTTGTCTTACGAATCATCCACATTCACAGCAAAAAATATCAGGCATCATTAGTGGTAAAGTCATGACCTTTTTGTGGTCTCTGCTTAAAAGTGTTTACATTTTATTGATTAATGGCTGATGACATCTGTCTATAGCAACAACAACAGCAATTATTATTAAAAGCATCCTTTTGTGATGTGTGTAGCATAGAAGAACCAAAAGTACTGCATATAATTAGCAAAGTGCACATAACGTTAAGAATATCTTCAAATTATTATTAAATCTTTTTATAGGTTCCTTGAGATAGAGTTTCCCCGCAAGAGTAAGATCTTGAGGACGGCAGCTTTTGTTTATCCCTTTATCTTCGACAATATCCCCCTCTTCCACAGAGTGAGTAGATTCCCCAGGGTAGGAGTGATTAATGCCTGGAAGCTCTTCACCGCAGAACTGTACCTGAGTGTCACTGCATGGCCTCTCATCTCCGTAGCTGCTGCTGTGCTGTGGAGATAGCTTTAGCCACAACGAGGCCTCGTCCAGCCACTGTTACCACCTGATCTTCGCCTTCCTCACCTGCTTCCTGTTCACATCGCATCTCCCCGAGAGACTGGCCCCAGGACGTTTCGATTACATCGGTGCGTCTGTTCACCTTTTGCCTTCTGTCTTTCTGCTTCAAAGTCCTTTTCAAATCCCATTTTGTAACGTTCTCTGTTTCCTCCCTTAATCATAGTACTTGTTTAAATATGAATTATAAACAGCAGCCCAATTTTGCTCCTGGAGATCGACCACCGTACAGAGCTTAGGTACAGCCCTAATTTAACATACCTGATACAAATAATCAGCTAAGCTTCAGCATAGCTCTCATACTGAGATGATACTGAAATGCCAGATTATCTCTAATATCTATCATTTTTTTTCCCATTCCGTTACCCATCATGTCCCTCTCCAATCTCTCCGATCCAGGCCACAGTCACCAACTCTTCCATATCTGCGCTGTGGTGGGCACACACTTCCAGATGGAGGCGCTGCTGGCAGACATGACGTCACGCAGTGCCTGGCTGATGGTCAACACTGCTGTTCCGTCACTCCTGGGCACTGTAGGGGCCATGGTCCTGGGCGTCCTGCTCAACCTTGGCATCATCGCCGCCTTCAGCGCTGCTCTGCTCAGGGTTCCGGGTCGCAGGCCTGCTAGTCACGCTATCGGCGCCCAAGGCTGCCCTGAGCTCAAGGAATAACGAACGTGCTCACGTCACGCATTAATCTCATGCTCAGCAGTGTGTGTGACATGCTCGTGTAAACACCTCACTCAACCTCTGACAGTGACCTTCAGAGACCTCTGGAATTTAAACTCCCCTGTTAGCCTCAATGCCCTGCGCAGTTCGCTCTGGGTGATTTTTAAACACTAGCATGCTAAAACTTTTATTTAGGTTTTATTGTGCACTGAGTTGAAGACCCAGCTATAATCAAAATGGTCAGCACTGGAATCCTGACATGCAGGTAATTTAGGAAGTATTTTGATTGTTTAACACTTGTTATGGCCAAATTATTTTCTGAGATGTATATGAAGTCAGAGATGGACATGAAGTCACAAAGCACAAAATATCTGGGAAAGGTAAAATCATGGTATCACCCAATTATGCAAAAATCTGTTTGATTATACTTAGGATCTATTAATTGTTGTACTCCTGTTACATTTGTTTGTTTCTTATGCCTATACTAATCAAACTATGAAAGAGAGCTGTCAGTAAAATGATTTTCAATATATAAATCTTAACCGTACCCAGGAATAGGATTTCCCTCAGCACTAACTGTGCAGAATAATAATGTTTAACATTCTGTGCATTTAGTTCAGTGCCCAATTGTGTGGTGGAGTCAACTTCTCAGTTATTCCCTAAAGTACACTAGTGCTAACTAAGGTTTCTTTTCTTTAACTTAGTAAATATATATATATATTTTTGAAAAGGTGCTTTCATTTTTGACATTATGTCAATGGTGGATCAAAAGTACATTTTTAGTTCTCATTCCAGAGCCCTGGGAAAGGAACTACCAAAGAGTGTGGATTAGTGTGTTTACAGACAAGTGCCAATCTGTAAATTAAAAAGGACCACATCTTAATGGCTTTGCAAACTTTAAACTGGAGATATTTAGTTTTATCCTATTTGTTAGGAGCATTTTTAGCATTTTTCATTTTTAACAAACCAATTTATAAGAACAAAATGATAATATTGCACTAAAACAGAATGGAACAGCCACATGAGTTAGTTGGTGTGTATGACCATCTTACAGGAACATGTAATTAAAAATATATAAGCATAGATCTAAGGTTTTCAGAAACACATTTTGCACAAAACAAATAAAAGATGCAATGTTAAAATGTGTTGAATAGGTAACTAAACTAGAATAGTCCTTATGTCTGGAGGTAGAGTATGCAGTTGTGTTTTCATAATGTAATGAGAAATATTGTGTAAAGTGCAGTTATTTCTCTCAGACACGTGAAATTTGGTCGATTTGCTTCTGAGATTTGGTTTGAATCCTGTGTAAGTGCCTTCGTCAAAAATGCCATGGCCATTTTTTTAAAGCATTTTTTCTCCCCTGATTTTTAGTCATGTGGAATAGTGAGCTATCAAAAAGATTAATGGATCAGGAAGGTAGGGTAAGTGACGTCATGGTTAGTGGGAGAGATGTGTAGCGCACTTGAGGATAGTCCTGAGTTTGACGTGGGACTTAAACGGAGGTCATGCAGCAGATTTTACAAAATAAAGCAAAGCTTTACTGTATGAGGAATGCGAGATGGTCGGTGAGAGTCGTGCTCTGGAAATTTATCATGTTCAGAAAAAATTAATGTTTTACTACGACTGTTACCACTTCTGTTTCCTTGACTAGAGTTCATATTATTCACTGTAGGTTTTAAGCCTTAAATTCACTATCCAGTGGATTATCTATAGTGTGTGATTGAGGCAGAAACCAACACACACTAACGCTTAACTGGTCCAAATGACAGTTACCTCAACCTGATTGCCTATTTAATGTTTCCAGTTGGTCGCATCTCCTTTCCTTGCCGATAAAAGTATGCAGATCAGTTGTGTGTTTGCATGTAAAACTGTGTGAAACCCAACCCCTTATAGGAAATGGGGCTCCTATAGCCTCATACTGTAACTAGCAATCTAAAAGGACAACAGCGACTTGGTCCTATGTATCCCAAATACACTAAGCATGATGAAAATGCTCATTATTGCACATTGTTAAGAATTTAATACTAATAGCCTTGTGATACTTATCTAAAATCTGTGTGAATCCCCTTTTCAACAGTATCTGTTGATTTATGTGACTATTTCGAAGTCAGATATGGCATATTTGTGAAAACAGTAGGAGATAAATCTTCCGTTGCTTTTGATGTGGTTGCTTTCACGTTACATTGGAGATAATAAGCTACAGGACTACAATATTCCACATCCAGCCAACTGAGGTCATCAGCAAACAGCGCGAGCCTGCACAGTAAATTCAGCTGTCTATTTGAGCTTACACAGACTCTCAAAGGGCTGTTGGTTTTGCTGTGTACAGGATCTAGTATGTTGTTTGAAATTTACATCTACAGAAATTTTGAATGCATCAAACTGAATATTAGAGATTTATAACTTTGGAACTATGTAGAAAAAGTTTTTTTTAGTTAATCAAGGTGCTTTCCACTGGATTTTGAAGTGTTTTTTTTTTTTTATTCCTGCTTAAATTTTAGTTCTTTGTCCTTCAAAAGGGCACAAGATATTTTGAACAACTGTTCACTTTGAATCGTTGATTTAACTTGTTTACTTGGGAAAATATTCTGTTTAACATTTATATTTACTGCATAAAGCAACAGAGTTGTACAGTGTTTTTGGAATAAAAATGACTGACTACATTCTTGATGTGAGATATGGGTCTATCTTTTTTCTGGTGTGACGGGAATAAAACCATTTTATATTGTTATAAAATTATACACATGAATTTTAGAACTATAATTTAATTGTTGGAAAAATCTTATTCATGGACTTTTCATTTTTTTGACAAATTTATATATTAGACAACTGTATATATTTTTATATGTTTTGTCTAATTTTGTAAACAAATGTACACAGTTTACATTATTATAAAAACCACAACTTCATAGTTTTCTTTATCCATTCATTTATTTTTCAGTCAAGTCTTATCTGGTTAGAGTGATCCTGAACCTAAGCAATTAAAATGACGACTCACAGACACTGCCAGGAAGACTCAGAGACGCGGCCAGGAAGACTAAGAAACACAACCAGGAAGACTCAAAGACGCGGCCAGGAAGACTCAGAGACACAGCCAGGAGAACTCACAGACGCAACCAGGAAGACTCACATACACAACCAGAAAGACTCAAAGATACAACCAGAAAGACTCAGAGACGCAACCAAAAAGACTCACAAACGCAGCCAGGAAGACTCAGACGCAGCCAGGAGGACTCAGAGACACAGCCAGGAAGACTCAAAGACGCAACCAGAAAGACTCAGCAACCCTAAGCAGCGTTCGCTTTGATTGGTTTAACAGTAAATGCCAAGCCATCTGAGAACCTGGTCTATCTATAGTATCTCTTCCAGTGATCATGTTTTCATTATGTTTCATTTTTTCATGCTTTCACACAACTTTAGGAAATTGATGAAGGGATGGGATTTTCTTTTTGTTTTCTCTAAATTTTAATACATTCTTCCACATTAAAGTGAATTTTACAAGAGCACTTTTAATTAAGAATCTTGTAAAAGGGTACAATGGCAAGGTACTTACTAGATTTTGGACTGATAACCTTCTTAATTGCATTTACATTGATTCATGAACACATTCAAATACTGTTCAATTTTTCCTTTTTTCTCTGTTTCAGAAGAAAATAAGTATTTTACTCCCCCTAGTGGCTACTTAAGATTTTCTAAATCCTGTTCGAGCCATGTATGGTCTTTATATCAAGGCACATGGTTAGGCCTCCTTAGACCACGTAGTAACCTTGATACTGAGAAAGAGTTTAGATTGCTAATTAGAGAAACGCTTAGAGCTCGTAAGAAAATACAGATGCAGGAAGAATCTGCCTGACTAAACTTGCTGGACTGAGTTTTGCACACTCTACTACTTTAGCTGGTTCTCCGTGCTGTTGGTCCTTCTGCATTGTTCATTTTAGCCAGTTACATATATAAACCCAGCTGACATGTCCTCAGTGTGTGTTAGCTCAGTGGTTTGGGCTGTAGCAGAGCCGTGTGTGTGATTTCTGCCTCTGCACATGTAGTGTTTGCATGGTCCTCTCCATATTTGCGCAGGTTATCTCTAGGTACTCCTGTTTCCTTCCACAGTCCAAAAGAACACTTTTATTATCATTCCACTGGTAACAGAAAAATTCAGCTTGCATTTCACATCTTGCCTGCCTATTAGACCCACACAGACGCATACAGAGGAAAGAAGCCTGAGCTCAGAGAGCTACTGTATGTCAGCCACTTATTCCAGTGTCCCTGGAGCAGTTGGGGTTAAGGGCACAGGAGCCCAACAGTGATTTGATTTCTGATCCATCCACTGGATTTGAGGTGATAACCCATGGCACTCAACCCGCAGAGCTGCACACTGCTCCATTAAACATGGGATCACAATAATCATATAGGTGCACTGCTGTGGGTTTGAAACCCACCCCTTCTCTACAGCTTGTCCATTCTCGATGTCTTTCTGTCAACTTGCTTCTAAGATCCCCCCCAAATTTCCAGGTGATATTCAGGTAAACTGGTGACCTTCCAATGTGACAGAAGGCAGGGGTGGAGGAACACCCCCCCAATATTTAATTTGGCTTCATCCATCCCCCAGTAAACAGACTGTTGTATTTCAATTATTGTGTCTCCCTTAATCTCCAACTCTCTCCTATGTCATTGGCTGTAGGCTGTGAATGTCAGAACTTGCCAACTAAGAAGACTGATGGAAATGAAATGTACACAACTGCAAGACGCTCCTGCAGGCTGGCTCATATTGGCCAAACTGTTTTAAATCTAAATACACATTTTGAAGGGTGTACAACAGTATACTTAGAACCTTCCTTCGCAAGGTGGTCTTAACAAGGGCAGCAGTGACACAGTAATTCCACTGGTAAATCATTAATTAGGCAACTAAAGGTATCCCTCACTTAATGTTCAATGGATCCATTCATTTTAATGACCATGACATATAATAAAAATAAAATCAGTGTTTTAATGTCAGACGTAGCAGCAGTTGTTTTTTTAATATGTATGGAAAGGCGGTAGGTAACATTTTCAGCCAACAGAGACACTGTACTGTGTATCACTGCCTAACGTATAATGTGACAGTACTGTACTGTACTAAATGTTTTCATAATGTGCTTTAATAATCCATAATAAACTTTTAAATAGGGCACTATCTACAAAGTATCTAAAGTACTTAGTACAGTAATTAAAGGCATCTTACACTACGGCAGGGCAGAATAGCCTAAATGGGGGATACCTGTATTCAGAAACTGCTTGAACTGGAAGCACCTGTGTGAGTATGCAGGCTTTTGATCTGATTCTCAGAAGGTTCATTTAATGCTTTCTTTTAACATTTAAGACAGCAGCTGCGAGCGATTAAGTCATTTGATTTAAATGGATGCTTCACATCTTACCTCCATCTCCTCACTCAGTCTCTTCACTTAAACACTCATCTCCCCTACTCCACCGCCTACTCCTAACTTCCATCGCAGAACTTTGACAATTAGCTGTGTTCGATTTCAGGGGCTGCATCATTCAAAGGACCTGGACTATAACGGTGTACTCTTTGTAGGCTGTGATCTTTGAAGGTCAAACAGAAAGTGTTGTCAAATGGCATGGCCTGGCCTACAGAAAAAATCCTGTTTGCATCACCACCTATTCCGGCCCTCAGCCTTGAGTTACAAAGCACTGCTACTATTGCCTAGCCAGGACAAACTGCCACGCAATGCATCATGGGATAGACTAGGCTGCAAAGGATCCATCCATCGCAAAGCTGGAAAAGAAGGACACATTTCTAGACCACATTTGAGCACGTCTTTGAAATGGGACAGCCTTGTTGCACTGTTGTGACACATTCGCTGTCCCTATGCAGCTTTAGAAGGCCCATTTGAACTCATAACTCAGAAATTCCAAGATCCTAATTGGAAATTTGAACTGGAGCGCCCACTAAAGTCGGAATTCCTACTCGGAAAGTTACACAATCCAACCTCAGAATTCAAGATGGCTGTACCAATTATATCAACAGAACATAAAGCCGTTGTTTTATACTACTTATTAGGACATATATGTTTTATTTGTAGCTTATTAAATTGGTCATACACACAGTACTGTCCAACCACTATCTGTGGACATGTTGCTACAGTGTTTTATGCATGAAATACTGCACAAAGTGTTATCAACTGATAATGCTAACGATGGCTAACAATTAACCGGACTAGAACTGAGGCCTGTTTCAGAAAGCAGAATTTCTTTCTTAGCTGGATAACTTCTCAGATTTAAGGTAGTCTGGGTTAAGTGCAAGTGAACAAAGATAAAGACCATTTAAATGGGGTGAATTAAATGCAACAAGTTATCCGGCTAAGCAACAAATCCTGCTTTTTGAAACAGGTCACTGATACTGCTAAATAGTTTTCCCATTTGCCCTACTGGAAGGCAGTTACCTCAGGTGTGGCATCATTCCCGGCTCTGACATCCGACCTCCAGAGTAAATGGAACATATAAATTGGTATGTTCCGATTAGATTCCTCCTAAACACCTTCCCAGTCAGTTGTGAGTTCCTAGAACTAAGTAGTACAGTATAGCTCAGGGTTTTTCAACCCAGCCCTTGAAGACCTTAAAATGATCAATATTTTTGCTCCCTCCCGTCACACTCGAAAACACCAAATACCTAGTTCAGGTGTATTGGGAGCTGATAGTAAAAATATGGAATCTCTTGGGGTCCCTGATGACTGGACTGAGAAACACATGTCTAGTTCAATCCCTAGTTCCCAAATTAAATATGTTTTGCTTGTGTGTTTCCCTGCACAGGATTATCTTGTTGCTCCTACTTCCCTTTGAGCCACAACCATCCCAGTTCTGATTCCATCTTTTTCCCTCACGGGCAGTTCCCTGTCTCAGGTTATACGTGATTAATTATACAATAAAATGCAAAACAACGAGGTCAAGAAAAGCGTAAGTGTGACTAACGGGAGAGGGGTGAGCGTTTGTGGAAGGCAGTATGTAGATTTGCATCTCAGCGGAAAAAACAGCTAAATATACGCCATCCAAACAGTCGCGTTTTTAAAATTACAACATATATTATGCACTAATTAATGAGGAACTTAACAACTGAGTGTAAAAACTACGACTCCAAATACAGATTAGATACCACTCCATATCATCTTTATAAATAATGTACAACCAGATTGCGAGACAATATGGTTCTTTCGAAGAAACTCATTCACGTTCATAGCTCAGTTCGTTGTGAAAATTAGTTATATTTTGGTTGTGCGTGTATTAAGTAAATTATTGTATTGTATCCTGGAAAATGCTCCCGAAAAACAAACGTGACGCTATACTGTATGACGCCTTGCAAACCGCCCTGTAATCGATTTACCTTTAATACAAGTACAGATGTACCGACGTTCAATTATTTTAAAATAATGTGCCTATTTGGAAATGCATGTAGCTGAAATTCTGATCTGCTGTAGCCATATTAGGATGTCTTTTGGATTAGTTTTTTTAATCCCGTTAGCAAATCTTTACAAAAACTCGTGCTTGCTGATTAATGCACTTTTTTCGAAGCGCTTTGATTCTTTCAATTAGGAATAAAACCGGCCAGATAAATCAAGGTATTTTCGTTTTAGTAAGCATATAAATATCTTAAATACCTTAAAACTATCTAAACAGTGATAATTTGATTTAATCTTAGTAATTTAATTGCTTTTTATGCGGCAGTATTGTCGCTCGACAAACTAATGCAACTACGTTATGTGGTGCTTCTGTCTTTATTCGTTTCAAATCCCGACCGTATTACTTTCTGTATATTTTGGGTTAGAAATGGTCTCCGCACTTATTCTTATTGCAGCCTTTCTATAGATAACTCAGAGTAAAAGTGACAGCAATAAAGTCTCCTTTTCTCTTTCAGTATTTACTTTATACCTTTATTTACTCAGAAAAGCCTCCCATCGGTTATTATGGGGTCGGGGTCATCTTTTTGAGAAAACCAACCTCAGTTCAGTGTAATGCATTTTTGTTTAAATTCTTTCTGCGAAAAATATTGATCACTATGTTGTTAACTTGACAAGGAGTGTCTGACAATAGGATCAAATAGCAAGCTTCACACTGCTTTTAGAATCCTGGAAGGTTTATGCAAGGAGAAATTTCCAGAAACCTAAGTAATGTGGTGAAGTGGACACATTTCAAGCAATTTTCCTGGAAGTCATTTTAACATGACAGAGTACAAGAGACTGGAGCATCTTTACACCTTTGTGATGCAGAGCAGGCCTGTAACCATACACAGCTGAGGTATCACAACATCACCCTCCTGGATGACCTCAACCTCTTGGGGGGTTGCTCCCCCCTGCTTTGTACTGTCATTTCTGCCCTATATAACTTGATAGTATTGTGCTTTTTTCATTCCACTAAAGGTAAGTACCACATCACCTTCTTTGTTCTGAACCGCGCCATCACTGATCTGCTTTTCTCCATGGGTCTGCTTTTCTGGATAGTTGATGTTGCCCTGGATTACAGCTGGCCCTTTGGCTGGGGTTTGACAGCTGTAAATGTCTACGCAGAGGAGTTCTTCCTGACTGCCATGAGTGTGGTGTGATATTGGTTCTTAGCCACTGCATTGAGACCATCTAGGCATCAGTCTATGTCTGGTGAGACTCTCAGCATCTGATTCAGGGCCTTACTTGGTGCAGCCCCCCCCAGTCTTGTCTTTTTTCATTGCGGCTAACATTGGCAATGAGCAGCTCTGCCTTCTCGGATTCCCAGAGGGCAGTTCAGGTTATGTGTCCACCACCTCCTGAGGGTCTTCCTGGGGTTTCTGCTGCCCTATTCAGTCCTGATTGTCTCCTATGTACATCTCCTGCCCTTCCTCTCTAGCTACCACCTAAACATGGTCAACCATCATCGCAACAACATGTTTTATATTTTGTGGCTGTGGTGATTGTACCCTTTTGTATCTGCTGGTTTTGCTTCAATTCTATTACCTTCTAGGGTGTCCTGATCAAGTTTGACTTCCATGAATAGACGTCGTCACTTTCCATGACCCATACTTATGTTTTTGCAGTGGCTACTTGTCTTGCCCATACGGACAGCTGTTTGAACCCTGTCATATGTTGGCTGTCGCACAGAGCGTTTCACGTAGAGCTGAAGAAAATGCTGTGGAAGCCTTGGGTCTCAGACATGCCTGAGGCTCGTTCTCCTGTGCTGAGCTCTGTAGTGAAGGGGAAGCCCAGGAGATCTCCTCAGCTGCTCCACGTTAACATATGGAAAGTCACACCGTCCATTCACATATGAAATCATTTACCTCCATAACCTCAATCCCCCGTCTCCTGACTAGCACAGTGATAAGAATTATGGATATTTATTTATCTCTAAGTAATATTACATAGAATAAGAAGGGAGGCCAGGTAGAGGTAAAGGTTTAAGCTAGTGATCAAAGAACAGATTTGAACATTTGACCCTACTGTAATTGAGGATAATGTGCACTGGACGTATCTTGTTGGAGTACGCCGTCTCCACCGGGTCTGTTGATCAGAAGAGATTCACAGCTGAGACGTGGTGAAGTTGCAGGTCCAAATTTATTCTCCGAGCGATTGCAATCGGGAGCGACCGTCTGACATACGTTCAGCATGTACAGTAAGAAGCTCAATCATATGTATCAGCTTGATTCCTTTATAGCTCGTTTGGGCCTTTCCCCCCCTCTCTGTACCTTCATATTACGTGTCAACCACATGTTTGACATTTGCTCTAGTTAGCTGGTTAGCATTTATCCTTCTGGAAAGGTAAAGATAAGTGAAGGCCGTTTACGTTCTCTGTCTGCTCCCCTCTATCTGTCTCAATTCGGTCACCCTGCCCTGCCGGCGCCAGTCAATCCTTGTTTTGATTAGTTATAGCCTTATAGAATCATTCCCTCAATCTACACTTGGTCTTTACTGATGCCTGCAGGTACTTTGGAAAATGAAATACAAAAATATTGAATTTGCACATTTCAAATTTTAAGAAATAATATGTTTTAATATGAAACACTGCACCCATGAAAACAAAGCATTTTTTTGGTAAGACCCAGATGGATAAAGCGGTATAGATAATGTATAGTGATATTGCCAGTATGTCAGTGTCAGCATGTTCCTGGTCGCCACATTTCTGAATGAGTCATTTCCCACTTACTCATTGTCACTGACCGATTGTTAGGTTCTTGTATTAAATTGGAGCAATTTTACATTGCGTTATGATATAGATGATACGTAGCGTGGATCTGCGCATTGATGTGACAGGTGAAAACTTCGATCGCGTTGCGGAAGCTGAAAATATTAATGTATTTGTCTAATTGTCTTTCTGTACTGAATTGTCTGTCTGAGTATCTCTGGTTGTCCATCCTTTGATTTTTTAACTGCTTATTTTGGTCAGGGTCGCCTGGAGTCTATCCCAGGCATCACCAAGCACTAGGATGGGGTTCACCCTGGGCGGGAATATTAGCATGGAGAGTACTTGTGAACAATTACTGTAATTTCTCTGAAAATTGTAGTTTTAAAAAGGACCATGCGAGAGCCACGAAATACAAAAATGTCAGTGCCTGATGTAACTGTAACGTAAGGTTAGAAACATTCAACCTCGGTATTGCCGTTTCCTTATGCACTCTGTGGATAGTCCTAAGACTTGTGCTGCTTTTACAACCTGTGGTTTCACAATGCTCACACCTCTCGTGTTACATCAGATAGACAACAAACAGTTCATGTGTTCAGAGCTGCACGTCTTTGATATAGCAATATCCCGAGGGACTCGATATCATCTAGCATGAAAGGACTGTTTGTGTCTGCATATTTATTTTTTAATAATATTCTCTTTACAGGTAAAAGTTAAAACACTTACAGTATCTGAAATGGAACAAAATATTTGGTGTTGCCCTTAATTTGCTAAACTGTCACTTGGTAAATACCAGCAGCTACCTTTCTGCAAAAACAACTTAAAATATGCTGAATTACTATTCTCTAAGGAATAACTGTACGGAACATGAATATGTGCATTTGTAAATTCTGTCAATAATGTTACTGTCTTAAACTTTGAAGTGAAAAAAATGTAATTTTCCTGTGTTTTCAATTGTCCTGTTTCCATTACAGTAACTAAAAATTGTAAACACTTCAAATGTTTGAATTGGTTAAATCTGACAGCACGTAATGCATGTACACTTTCAGATTTTCAGTCAGATCTTCCGATGATACTGAGTATAAGGTCATCTTGAAACAACAACAACCAGAAATTACCAACAACTGCTCATTCCACTGATGCATTAAAGTGCTTGTAAACGTAATAAATTAATTCCTTAATAAATTAGTGCCTTATTTGTGCCTCATTTTCTATAGTCAGTTGTAAGGGTGCCCCATCCACTTAGGGAGTAACCGCCAGACTGCTTCTCACAGGCACAATAAAATGGGACTTCTAAAATTCTTATTGCCTCATGATACAACATTTCTTGCTAGATCTCTTACCATTATTATGTAATGATACTGGACTTTGCAATGGGACTTTGTTCTTTTGGATTATGTAAAATTAAAGTAACAATCTAAAGCCCAGCCTGAGAAATGATTAATGGGTACGATTTGCTTTCCAGGCTCATCGGGACACCATTTTTGCTTGTTAGCAGAGTTCCCTGATATCTTGTGGGGGGGGGGGTCCATTAATTAACACCCAGTGGGTTTTCGCCTTTCGAGTCTCATTACATACATCCTTACCACTGACCACACGGATACGGCAAGGGGTACTGATACCATCTGTTGTACTCTGGTCGTCCCTTTTGATATCTGAGCCAAGGACCAGCTTTGGGGTCAGATTTATGGGCCAGATGTTTCATGTTCAACTAACCCGCACTGCTGACTCCTCTCAGATATCATGGCCTTAGCCTGAATGTAAACACTTTAATCGGCATGAATGGACACACTTAGCGGTGCTGAAGCGAGACGCCCTTTACAGGAGTGACCCAGTTTTTGGTTCGCCTTGTCAGCCGCTGCTGCGCGAATCTCTCTGCCCCTTATTTGACTTGTTTCTGTTGCTACCAATGTTATTACCGCAGTAACCCAGTTTGGTGGGAAGCCCCAGTCACCACTGAGTGGCAGCACAGTTCATGTTGTCCGTGGTCCTGATGCTGAGACCCTTTTTCACCAGGGCAGAAGATGGCATGTTTGTGCTCTCGGAAACAAAGACCAACAGAAGATGAAGTAGCCATATGGATGCAAATGGGATGCTGATGAATATTTCACATTTTAATTGAATGGGTGACGTGATGTTTGACCACTGTAGCCTCAAACCTCCGGGGCTGTAATTCTTTCTGTCTTTGTCTTTATTCCCCTGCATTCTGAAAATATGTATTTTTGTGAAGTGGTTTTTCTCAATCAGTGTTTCTGAAACTGGTCCTCGGGGACCCCTTAAAGGTCCACGTTTTTGCCATCTGGGGGCCCCAAGGACTGTGTTGAGGTTCTAAATTCTAAACTCAGCTCTAAATTGCTTGGCGGCATGTGTACCTGGCAATGGATGAGCATGCAAACCAGGGCGTCCCCTGACTCGTGTCCTGTGCTTCATCAATAGGCTTCAGGCTTGCTGATGTCCTCCATCTGATGAGCTTTTATGGAAAATTGATGCATTATAATTACCCAATAAGACTTGGACATGATTTCCTGAAGATATTAATATTTTTTGATAAATCGTGAGCTGCTGAGCCTCCTATGGCCCCCAGCCTACGATAATGAAAATATTAAATTATTATTCACATTAGAATGCTACAAGAATATTGTATTGAGAATACACATCTTACCCTTTGTAAAGTAATACAGACCCTTCACATTGAAAAAAAACCCCATTGTGGTTCTACAATAATTTGTGAAGGTCTTTGTGTCTACTTGCAGATTTTCTCATGAATTGCTCAATCCGTAACTGAAGTTCTGTGCAATATTATAAATTGTTTGGAATATTAGGACTGCAACCTTGTACTGGAGACGACGTGGAAGATGGATGAATGGATGAAATATTGGGGTTGAGTTCAAATAAGTTTTTATTATTTTCTTTCATAGGCCTATATCTCCTATATCTCCTAGTTTGAGATGTAGGAAGGTCGGCACTCATAAGCCTCAGTGCAGTAACAGCTATCGATAAAACACCGCAGACACGGCTACTGCGGCAAATAGGTAAGTTCGTAAGTACTGACAACAGTTTGCTGTAAATAATTTTCACATTAGATTTATAATAACGGGGGCAATGTTTTGAATAATTAAGTATATCATTCCTATAATCATGCTTTGAGTAGCACATCAATACTTTGCTTCCATCTAGCTGTGTTTATATGTGAGTATACATATTTTATTTATCGCACTTATATACGAAACTGACATAGTTTCATGCAAAATTCATCTGACCATCTTACCGTAATATTTTCATAAGAAATGTTTACCTACAACACATTTGTAAAGCACGTAGAGAAAGCATGGGGAATAATTAAATCATGGCATGACTTTATAATTACACGTGCGTTTTATAATTACATATGTGCAAACTGGGGGTGGGGATAAAATGGAGCGGGGTGCCAAGGCTGACGTTCTATTTGTTTGGACTCGGTGAAATTAAATAATGCCTCTGACACCGGGGACCCCGGAGAGCCCTTGGACCAATCACTGCGGAGCGAGGCACCGAGCCAGCGATCGCATTACTCAGAATCCATTACAGCTCCCTAGCGTGTGCATGTGAGAGTATGCAATAGACCAATGGGCGGCGGGTCGGGGACGGACCATAGCCGCGTGCCCGCGTCTGAGAGTGCGTGTGCCCGTGACGGAGAGGGAGAGGTCAGTGCCACGTGAGTGATGGAAGATTAAACACTTTTTTTCCGTCTGATGGCTATGACGGAGATCAATGTTTGTTGATGCTGCAGGACCCCGAGAGGCTAACATGAAATGGAAAGTATGACACGTTTATCAATAATACACTTCGTTGTTTCGAGCGGTCCTTGGAAATCACGTATTCATGGACAATAAATAGGGCAGTGCTGCGAAGACCGTAGCGTAACCTGGTGCTCAGTCATCTTTATTCGTGGCAAAACTATTTACAAACTTAAAGTTTCAGGATCACATCTTTTTTTGAATGACAGATTTTTTTAATGTTTATTTTACAAATATTACACATGTGGGATTGTCACATTCTCGAGATCTGCTTTCTCTGTCATTTTACTTCTTGCTTTCCTGCCCTACATATTTCTCCCCCAATGGACACATTTAGATTCTCGTTTTCACTCATAGCTGGGTCTGACAGTGGGATAAAAGCACTGCCAGTTTTGCAACGGTCTCTCTGCTGTATTGCTGTATCTCCTTGTCTCTTCCCTTTTCCTTTTCCTTGTGATGTACTGACAGGCGGGCAAAATGCAACATCCTCTCCTCTGATTATTCTCTCACAGTGGCAAAATTTGCTATTTAGCTGGACTACTTCCATAAATCAAGGCCAAAAAACACGTAAAGTCCTTTTCACCAAGCACCTTTGGGCCATAGCAGTAACTTCTAGGCCAGGACTGTCACTGTTATCAGTGGTGAACCTTTGTGGCTGTATAATGTGACTAAGAGGTTCATTAGAAATTCCTCAATTCGTTTCTCCTAAAAAAACACCATGCTGTATAAGTGGCTGAACAGAGAATTATTATTAATTGACCAAAAATAAACAAAACTGATTTAACTGGAAGTCATTTTATGACATTCTGCACATAGAGACACTTAGCAAATAATTAAATAATATTGGCCAGTCGGAATAGGCCAACCTGAAATGTGGTGGCCTTTAGCTAAAATATTAAGTCTTTTCTTAGGTATAAAGCAGTCTCTTCTGCCACAGGCTTATACTTTAAGAGACGCAGGTTAGAAATACATACACATACAAGGCGATTGTAATGTAAATGATATAGAAGCTGAACTGGTAAATAAATGGTAAAGTTACAGATCCATGAGTCGCACTGCAGGTGTGGACTATGTACAGTTCAGCTTTTGTCACATACAGAGATCATTCTCATCAAGTGGATATGAGTTTGTAGGTTCAGTAACATGCATTTATGGCACTCTTTAACAAGATTGTAAAACATTCCATTCAAGGGTTATCTATTTAAAAAAGGGAAGGATTATGTACATTTTAGTAAACATCTCCAAATATCTCACAGCCAGGGGCCACCAGATTTTGTCTCTTTTATCGGTTGCTTGTTCTCAGACTCTCTGCACAGCTGTCGCGCATATATGCAACCTACTGTATATGAATTACAATGTAGAGTCATACTCTAATTAAAAAATGTTTGACGTAAGTGCACTTTGTGGCCAGTTACTAGATAATATCAGAAGGATAAAGAATACTTTTTGACAAGAAATAACTTCTGTAGAATTGAAGTTGACGTGATAAGAAAATGGAAAATTCTGGCTTGTTTGTATTTATCTATTTACTGAATATTAAATAATTATGGATGTATAACATAATTTCTCAAAACGCTGAACATTTAGGACTCGATGTAGAAGAGCAAATCCGTTTTTAATGCTTTCAGAAATGACTAAGATCTTAAATATGAATCTATTGGAATAAATATTTTTTGCCAAAATCATTTGATTTCACATTTTCACCCTATATATTTTATTGTTTCCTCTAGGTACTGTCAAAGGTCTGAGTTCCACCATAAAAGTATCACAAATCCATACAGTTTGCCCAGCCTCACCCACTTAGGGGGATACTTGAGGCTTTCTACCTCTTCAGAGGAACTTGTTCTGTTGAATCGTTTTTGGTTCTCAAGTGGTTTTCCTGGAATAGGGATGGCCAGAGTTGGAGAGGAGATCAGTCTGATTTTTCTCGCCCCCCCCCCCTCACCTGACCCCAGCCCTGCCTTTCCAGACCTTCCTCACACCTCTATTCCAGGATATCCAGATAGACCGGTGGGCTTTTCACCAAAGCTAGCAGACGGCCGTGGATGTCCTTGATGAGCATTCTCTGCTGGGGCTCCCTCTGCCAGCAGGCCTGCATGAGGAGATGCACCTCCTTGGGACACGTGCGAGGTCTCTCCAGCTCCCGGCCCTGGGTGATGCACTCTATTGCCTGTGAAGGACCACAGAGAAAAAGAAGCATGATAGGATAACAGAACGTGGGAACTGTGGATCTGATGAGTAAGTATGGAGACGCATCAATACCAAGTTAAACAATTGTTTATGAACCATTTGGAATAATCTGCCTGAATGGTTCCTAAATGATAAAATGCTAGGTGAGTCATTTCTTTTAAAGTGCTCTTTATTGTATGCCTCAGATGAAGATCAGATCACGTTTTAGAAGTCGCGTAATTCCAGCGGGGTATTCACTTATTTCTGTGGATTCGATTTTTTTTTTTTTTTAAATTGACGGTTATGTCATGGAAGTTCACTGATGATGTCATTAATAAACCACAGGAGAAGGAAATGCGTTGCAGCGAGCCACAATCTGCATTCGCAAAATGCCGACGACAGACAGGTCATACACATACCTTTTGCACGGAACGGAAACCAGTACAGAAATAACAGCGGGTTGCAGTTCAGCAGAAACAATTTATGCGACAATAACACCTGCATGGTACAACGTCCATTTGAAGTGTGAAAGAAGAAAGACTAAAATTTCCCTGTCGTGAGGTGCTTTCTCACGATATTCGGCAACCTAGTTCCTTGGCTGTGTCGACTTGTGGCTCTTGGCCGCTTTCGTGTGTCGCTATCCCACCGAATAACGGGAACTATGAACTTTATGCTACATACACACATAATCTCGTACGGATCTACACCACCACTCTAAAATAATGGAGGATAAACAAGTCATTTTCTTAATTATTTGTTAATTATTGGGGGAATCGATCTCAGTCAAAATGGGACACAGCCTTTTATTTATATTTATACTCCCTGCAACATGTTATTATTCATTATTAAATCTGGCCAGCAGATCGATCTTTTGTTTTCACGGAATAAAAAAATGATGTGACGTATTTCCACTAATAAGTGCTGCCAAGTCTCACCGCTGGCACCAGCGATACTAGACAAAATATATCAGTTATTGATCAAATTTTTTGAGGCAGAAATATGGAGATGCGAGCAAGAAAGGTATTTAATCAAATCAAATCAAATCACTTTTATTGTCACATCACAGTACAGTACATGGTACATTGCCTGTGAGTGAAATTCTT
>JAABNX020000151.1:16258857-16272908 GCA_015163995.2 Mormyrus lacerda | reverse complement strand
TATAAAGCATATCTATCTATCTATCTATCTATCTATCTATCTATCTATCTATCTATCTATCTATCTATCTATCTATCAAAAAAGACAAGTAAACTACAAACAGAAGTTTATAGTGAAGGACTTGCATCATACGGCAGCAGTTCTGCACTCTTCTTGGGTCATTGTTGCTACCCAAACAGCTGTATGTTTCGCGGTTCCCATAAAATACAGTAAGAGGAAAAGCCACTCCATAGGTTCCCATTGAGAGACTAATTGCTATGCTTCTGAAATGTATCAATGTTCAGGGCTGAGTCTTGGTAGAGATGAAGCACTTTGGCAGACTGCTGAAGCTATTCAGTAAAAGGACAATAAATCTAAATGTCAGGGTCCGCTGAGGCCCACTTCTGTGAAGGATGTGCAGCTTTGTTTCTTGGATCATTTTATTTTATGCCATAGTACTCAAAGCAGTATTATGTCACACACTCAAACTCTGCAGATAGATAAGTTTTATACATGTCACTGAAAGGGGCTACGAGAGAAAAAATTCAGTGTAAAAAGTTCAGTAATCTACGGTGCTTCAAAAAGCAGTAACATAAAGGCGCTAGCTAAGCTAACAGGGAGATATGAGATTTTCATGATGCATTTGTGCAGCCAGAGATTTTACCAGGACTTTGCAGATTTAATTCTTATTAAAAGACTTCATAATAAAAGGAGAACATGTTAACTGAAGCTCCCCTGGAAAGCACAGCTCAGTGATGACTCCTTAATTACCCACGATGCAGCTAATGCAGGGAGTTCAGGCGACACTATCCTGCCTTAAGGTCTGGAGCTGTCCGATACTAACGTCATTTAGTCTGAGATAAATGCTGGAATGGATGCCTGTTGGTGGGAAATGAAAGTAAAACTACTCTAGTATGTAGTGATGACAGAACGCTACACTTTGGGGGTGGAGATTGCCACAGCTGATACATATCTACTGTGTCAGGGGTAATGGGGGGCAGAAGGGTTCAATTATTTGTTTTCCCTGCTCCCCGAATTCCATGTCAGATGGGTCGGCCATCAGGGCTTATCTATTACCGGCTCGATTCGGCCCAAAGCCGCTGGGATACGGGGCCCGGAGCAGCTGCTGTTGGCACTCCGTGGCGCACGTTCGGCAGACATATGAAGGAATTGTGTGTGTGTGTTGGGGGGGGGGCAGGGGGAGGGGGTGCCATAAGGACACACTTAAATTCAGTCTTTTACGACCCTGCAGGAGGAACACACACATCCACCCTCCAGGCTCCCTCTCTCTCTCCTCTCGCGCACTAGAACCTTCCTCCATGCGCGTCACATCTGTCATGCCGTGCAGCCTCTGTGAAATATTGATTACGTGATAATGGACCCTTAGTGGAGAGTATTTATTATGCATCAATTGTCAATAATCGGCCCTAGCTAGGGAGTAAAAGGTGACGGGTGGACATCTTCTCCAATTACCCCAGACCCCCCCTGGTTTCTCGTCCACACACCGCCCCACCCACCTCCTGTCCTCTCTACAGGGGCACAGAAGGTGGACGGGGAGGAGGTGACCCCAGGACTGCTGGTGACTGAAGGGGATATCAAGACCACTCTCAGAAATGCCACTGCTTGTATCTGCTCATACCACAACTCAAATCTCAGCTGGTTGGCTCATATTTCTAATAAAAGAGATTTTTTTGGACCTAATTAGTTCTGTTTAGGCTGATCTAATTTCTATTATGGATGACAGAATATTGACCTATTTCGTGGAGCTAAATGGTATTTGTTTGCCAGTTGTTTTGTTACTCATTATTTTTATGCTTAATACAAACACCTGAATTGTGTTGCATTATTACAATGTATCACATGGGAAAATATGAAAAGGAATTTTTTTGATTAAGACATCAGGGTCCATATGAAACCACCAGTCTGCCCATTGTGAGGGAGGCTCCTCTGAAGATCCCTGACCTGCACTTTTACAGTAAACCCACATTGTGCAAGAGTAATGAAAGTCTGATCCTGTAATGATGCAGCTGCCAAAATTTGTTCCAAAGTCTTGATTTCTGGCAAAATTGCATGGTAACATGAATAAATGATAATATAGTCTATATTATAATATAGAATATATATTATAGTCTTACTGAGGCTAGTCTGAATAAACTGAACAGACTGTACTGGAAATCACAAGTTATATATACATACATAAATATGTCTACACATATTATATAATTTATTTTTTATATACATACAGTAATGTGCAGTCAAAGAAAATGCTTAAAGCTACTGACCTGGGCAGTACGTGTATTTTTGCTCAGAAAAAGAATACAATTTAACATTGATATATAATGGATCTGGATGCTGTTCAGCCAAATGGCTACTTCAATATTAGTTTAAATACTAGAACTTGTAGCCATAGGTGGAAATTAGCAGGATTTTAAACTGAATTTCAGGAAGCACTTCTTTACACAGCATGTAGTTAGGGTATGGAATAGTCTTCCTGCTAGTGTAGCACAAGCTAAAACCCTGGGTGCCTTTAAATCAGAGCTACTGTAGATAAGATTTTAATAACTCTGAGCTATTCAGTTAAGTTCTCCCCAAAAAAACTTGATGGGCCAAATGGCCTCCTCTCTTTGTAAATTTCTTATGTTCTTATAAAAATGAACATAAAATTAGCTCTTCTGTTCTCTAACAGTTTAGTGAATTAAAAGAACATCACTTTGATTTCCGCACCTCAGGGGCTGTTTTGGATAGTTACTGTAAATATTGTGGTGACTTTTGGATAGGCTTTTAAATGGCTAAGCTAACACAATTTGACAGACATAAAATCATAATTTTATACCAGCATAAGCTTTAAATGTCTTTAAACCCTGACATTTAGATTTATTGTCCTTTTACTGAAGAGCTTCAACAGTCTTTAAATGCCTGTGCAGATAATAAATATAGTGTATATAATAAATACAAATGTATATGTTAAAACAATAGTCAGGTTAGGATTCAGGATATTACCACAATATCATCCCCCCCCACAGGTAATTGTGTGAGATACAACAAAGAGAAAGCAGGAATTATGTCTGACTGACAGCTAGAGGCTTGGCAGTCTATGCAAGCGTGAGCCGAGAGATAGAAAGGCTTGTGCTTAAGACAAGGACACTCACACATACTGCAGCTTGACGTTGTACTGGAAGGCCTTTGTGGAGATGTGAGCCAGCCCACAGAAAGTGATTGTTCTGGTGAAAGAAAACAGGAAGTCTTTCAAGAGCAGGCGGTGTGGGAGTTTGCTTTATCTGATCATGTCATGGGGACACGTGCGTGCATTAGGAGCAATGACAGCATGGTCAGTATGATAAGACTGTCATACAAAAAGATTGATATCGCCGTGTGTGTTCTAGAAGTGTCACCACTCTGCACTCAGACTTCACAAAGATACATTTTGACGGCTCATTGTGGTATGAATTTACCTTGTTTAAGTCCGGCAAGTGTTATTCTGTATTTCAGCATTTTGATTTTAATAATGATAATAAACAATAATGAGTTAGACCCACATTTTCTCTTCCTACAGAAGTATTACAGATATGAATTGTCCTACTTTAATATTACAGTACCCCCTGGCTTTCACCAATGATTTGAGGTCAGGCTGATTGTGTAGATGTGAGACGTCTGACTCTAAACAGTAACTAGTTTTTAACACGACAGCGTGTGCTATGTTGTTTGAAGGCACTTACAAGTTCTTCAGTTCCCGATAGCTGGCAAAATCTAATTCTGTGATGTTTCTCAGGTCAGCTTGGTTTTCAATGTAGCTGGTGAACGAAACACAAGGTAGCAGTTTCAAACATTAAAACCAAATAAAGTTAAAAAGGTCCCCCTTAACATGAACAGTAGCATAGCAAACACTTATCCTGCCTCTTCAATGCCCATCTAAGAATTCTAAATGTCTTGTGGAAGCAAGCCAGTTTCAGATGTCCTACATCTGTGATACATTGACTGATAATATTGATTGTATTCCCAGAAAATTCTGGAGACTTTTAAAGTAGCTGAAAAGCTAGAACGAAGCGTACAGCACCGTACACAAGCATGAAGCATGTGAAAACAAGTTTGAACCGCAGTTGGCAATAGCACAAGAACATCTACGCATATTTGGAATTTGACTGGACATTGCTGACAGAAGGAAATAAAAATCAACACGCCATTTATATATGAAAGGAAAGCAAGGCAATGGGAATTCATTCATATGGTTAATTTTTGTATTGCACAGTAAAACACAAAATACTGAAGACTTTATATATGTCTATTGAACCCCTCAAGGTATCCTCATTAGAAAAGAATTCAAAATATCTACAGCATTGATACCGCAAGCTAAAAATCAATAAAATATATCTACTGTAGAATTCATAAAACTAATACTGAACTGTCACCTTCTTTCCTATAAAATGTTTCCAAAAACATATTAAAGAATTCTTTTTTACTCCTTGTTAACCATTTAATTTGCACAAGGACATTTCCTTTTCCGTATACGGTGTTTTAAATGCACTTGGTAACCTTTGATATTTTGTTGAGATCATTGAGTTCCTACCCATGAACTCTATGTTAGAATATATATAGAAGATATCTTGTCTTGCTGTGTTTAGTTCGGCTTTGCATCTGCCACCACCACCACGAGTACCACAAAATGAAGAAACATATCTGTTTTCCTTTGTATTGAATGATGACCAAACATCTTCAATATATACAGCAGATCTTTCCTTTCTTAAGCCTTTCAGACAGCCGTGTGTCAGGGTAGCACCGAGAGATGAGGAGCATACTTCTGTAGTCCTCCTCACGCTGGCAAGCTCTGAGGAATCACATCACTGATCTGAAAACCCTCCCTGCCCCCTTCACACAGAAACAGCCAGAGCAAATGCAGCAGCGGCAGAGCTATAGTCTAACAGTTTGTTATTGCATTTGTACAAATCAAATTCCAAACCTTCCTGGGGCAGATATAGTGCATTTCTAAAAACGTGCTGAACAAGCACAGCACACACTTTATATGTGACATTAACCTGGATTTTACTGTATGGACAGCTGAAATGATCATCGGTTAATGGTTTTATAACTGGCTTTTTGCCTGTTTTTCCACGCTCAGCTGTATATTTACTCTTGCCAATAAGGAAACACCTTTGATTGTAAACGTTGCTGGTAGTATAAAAGAACGAGATATTGTTCTTGTCGTTGGTGGTGATGATGGTGTGGGTGACGCATGGTGATGATGTTGGCGATGATGATGCTGTTGGTGTATTTTTCCATGCATGGCAGCTAAAGTTTGATTATTTATTCACCATAATTTTTATTCTTCCCCACTCCCAAAAAAAATCTCAAAAATCAGAAAACAAATCGAAGAAAGAATGCGAACCTCACACGATATTTTGCATTTCTTAAATTTTTTATAATTCTGAAGGGTCGGACACACAAAAGCAAAATAAGAGCAGAGCTATGTATGTGTCTGCAATTGACTCATTGAGTTGTAACACGATTACAGAGCAGGTGGGACGCAGATCACAAATCGCCTCCGCTTATTGGATTGAGCCAAAAGGGTAATATTTCATCTATTGTTCTCAAGCCGCCGTTCACTAGCAATTTGCAAAATTGCATTTCTAACCTAATGGATTATAAATCTAAAGATTCTATACTCATACTAAGCGGTTTATGGTCTCTGTTCTCTGTGGCATATGCCCCCAGCCACTCTACCCTTTCATCCAAACACTCTTTGGTGTTGGTCTACTTTGGCAACACAAAGCTCAGCGTCAACACAGAGTGCACTTGATAAAATGGCTTCTAGTAAATCACTGTCCAATATCTGAGGTAAGCACAAATTTGGCCCCCATTGTTTTCAGAAAAGGTTCATTCAAACTTTTATAGTTGTGGCTGTTGGATTTTGTGGTCGAGCCAGGGTTGGATTTACAAACTTAACTGAATACAAACTTAAGTGACATATAACAAACATCAAATAAAGGTTTCATTCACCTTTTACCAATAAAGTAATTTGATTTGGGTGCAGTGATATGCGCAAAGCCATGTTCATGAGATGATTACTACCTGTTGGTTTCCGAGTCAGTTTTCAAACACAAAGAATGGGCAACTGTTCTGTGTAACCGTGAAGCTTCATTGGTTTGCTGCTAACACAACTCATTACAGACAGTGAACACAAATCACTCCGGCTGCTCACTGCAGTCTTCGGCATCCGTCTATTCACCCTACATGAAATCATCAACTTGACTTCTTGAAAGTGATTCCAGGTCGTGCAGATAATATGCTATTGCAACACTTGGGCACACATACCAATAGAATATATCCATCTATCCAGCCTTCAGCCACTTTCCCAGTACAGGCTTAGATGGTGAAATACGATATGTCATAACATTTGTGTGTAAATCGGTTACCTGTTCAAACATCAACAAGCGTCTCTCAATGACTGATGCCAGTGGAAGATACAACTCATGTTAGTGTGGCTGAATTTCTTAGAAAACAACAGGGTAAAACAAAAGCATGTGAAATCCTCTTAAAGGTCTTTACCGGAGACATACATTTACCAATTTCCATGCATGTCTGTATTAGGAGTGCATAGTAACATGCATTTAAATGTAACATTGATTATCAAATTGACTTTAAGTCAGTGATTCCATGTTTCATGAACAATTTCATGTCTTGGTGTCCCTTTTTAAGCAATTAAGATATTAATTCACAGTCCTGCCTTTTCATCGTCTCATATCCTCCTCCAAGCATAGATACTCAAATGACATGATTCTTCACATTCCCAAACTAATGCATACATTTAATAAAATCATCTAAATATATAAATCCCCTTACCTGATAAAATTGTCCCTTCTGTATTACATATCGCCCTTCTTTTAAATTCAAATCAACAAACACTTTCATAATCAAAGAGATATTTACATGCTGTATAAGACCCGCACCGATCTGGCAATTGTTTCAGACACATACATCATGTGTATCATTAACTTCAGGCTTCTTAGACCATTTTGCATACATCACTCATCAAATCAAGCATATTTCTGATCTCAGATCCTCCTTAGCTGCCGCGGCAACTGCTTGGAGAACCGCACGCATCGGGCTATGATTCCATGCAGATCTACTCTAGCATGAGATGCTACTGCAGCAGTAACAAAAGTTCAAGCTTTCTAGACAATGAATAACATAGGATTAGTACTTTGTTGGTGTTGCTGCTGAACATGTCAGTAAGTGGGTGGGAGATCATCACATTGTAACAGCAAAAGCAAACAAAACCTTTCTTCACTTATGTGTGCGTGTTTGTTTGCATATATATATATATATATATATACATTCAAACACACACACAAATATATATAAGTCTAAAACAAATCACTGACCATGGCATCTGTGGGGACCCAGAAGTCATACGGAAGTGCTTTGCATCCCAATAGTACAGGAGTCTCAAATAATAACAAACTTTACACAGAAAACAACTAAAGTCTGTCTTCAACACAGCCAAGCAAAAAATGGGATCGTGCTTAAGAGCGAACCTGTGGCACTAGCACAGGTGTAAAACTTTGTGAAATACATGGTTCACAAGTACCGCCATTCCTGGGAGACAGAGGGGCTGACGGAGAGCGGCGCGGCGGCACTCACATGTCGGTGATGTTCTCGCTGTCCTGTGGTGCCAGCACAGGAACACCGGTCAGCCGGTTGGGGTCCAGGCAGTTCAGACTGGCAAAGGAACATCGGCAGGCATCCGGGCATCCGCACAGCGCCGGCACAATCAGGCCGAGCAGCGCCAGGGATGCGAGGGCCCCCCGGCGTGTGCCGCCCATGGCTTCGACGGGACGCGACGCGGGTACGGCACTCGGCACTCTGTCCACACACCTCTTCCCCCTCGGCTGGCTCCTGGGTTTCTGCTTCCACCCAGGCACTCTGCTAGACGGCTGTGGTTGAGAGGCAGGACCCTGGGGATACTGGGCTGTAGCCTCCTTTCCACCCTGCTCCACTCACAGATGGAGGGAGGGGCAAATAACTCTATGAAAGGCAGGAAGGAAGAGGTGTTGCTACTTAACAAAATTAAGATTCTACTGTATTGCTTCTTGGTAAGCCTAATAGCAGCTGTCCCAGTTGAGCCTCAAAAGGGGCGATCCAAAAAAATTATATTTTCTCTCCTGAGATTTCAGATTTTAAACACATTGAGGCTTTACATCAAAACATAGCTGTATCGTACAACTTACACTATTTTCCGGCAATATTACTTTTAAAATGACGTACATATAGTTAAGTCCAGTGTAAAATTTTCACTCTCCAACTAATTCAGCTGAAGAAACAAATCACAAGTTGTATGTCTTTGTTCCACATTTCGGTATAAGTGGTCATGTTTGTTAACATCAAAACAAGTTTTCATTATGAGGTTATCATGCCCTGCTTGCGTCATTTCTTGTCATTTATAAACAATGTCATTTGTTTTTGAAGCCCTCACATTTATCAAAATAGCTGAACGAAAAGAAAAAATGTCGATCTCACACGGGGGCTGACGTGTATGATGAGAGAATTATGTCACACAGCGTCATTTGTCTCTCCTTGCACACCCAGATATCTGATTGGCAGTTACACTCCACAAATACACTGGTACTCACCGCCCTCTAAGTCACTTACAATGGAGTTTTTTGTCTGTCTTTCCCCTCGCTCACATGTGACATTTTAGGGCTTTGGGCACCTTTCGCAAAGGCACTGGGACAATGTGGTAAACATGTCTTCCACTGGGGAGGGGACAGAGCAGAGCTCTACAGCCCGGCAGTGGACATGTTAAACAGCTCTGAGCAGCAGCTGCTTGTCGAAATACACAAGACAGGCGAGCCGAGATGCAGAGCAGGTAAATGATTAGTCAGCCATATGCCTTCTGTAATCGCTTATCCTGTAGGTGGTGGACAGTGGATTGCGATTTCCTATTAAACACCAGGATTCAGCGTGAATATTTCTCAGAATAGCAAAGACCACAGCCGTGGCAGTGTGTCACATTCAGTAGCTCGGATTAGTCCACTCGGTTATCCGTGCCTTCTTGAGTTATTAAGACTACATGGAAGGTGAGGTCCTTTAGTATACTAGTATACTTTAGTATTAGTGCTGGTACTGGAACAGGATTCTCTGGCACAGTGGGAAAGAAGGAATGGGCAAAGTCTCCCTCCGGGTGGGCGGGGCCCTCTGTCTGCTAGTCACTATACTCTCACAGTAAGGTCACAAAGCCATGACCACAATTACTGCAAAGAGCTGAGTTGCTGTTTTTGCCGCTCAGCGCTTCCTCTCCACCGTCCTGTGGGCGAATCAGCAACAGGCTCTGGTGCTCCATCGTACGTGGGACCCTATGAGGGACGGCGCTTTTCCCTGCGGTCTTCACAGGGGAGATGCCTGCCTTTTTCCTCCTCACCATGCCTTGGGACGGACCAGTCCGCATTAATTAGAGGTATTTAGTAATCGCAGCTTAATGCAGCCCAGTAGTGCGGCCCTAAGATTAGGCACGTTTCCTTTCGAACACCTCAACCTCAGCAATCAATTGCCTTTCATTTTATTTGCATGGAGAACAGCAGTGAGTGCAACTAACTGGCACCTGCAGTCCCTTAGCAGGAAAGCTACTGCTGTCTTATTGACTGATGCAAGCTAATGGACTTGCAGGGATGATTGTTCAAAATAACTGAACAAATAAAACCAGCCATTTTACTGTGAATTAGATTCACCCTGTACCTTAACTAAAGTACCAATCAACTATGAAAGGTTGCTTAATAATGCACTAAAGAAGATGGAAGAAATAATCCGAATATACACAGTCTTATGACCGACGTCAAATTTCAGAAAATAAGATACAGCATTAATTATCCTTTTCATTTGTGTGGTTCGGTTTCTCTTACCCATCTGGGACAGTTAAGTAAAGGAAGTCACAAATAACAAGGGCCGCTAAGACAATATGCTGAGGACTAAAGGGTAATTAAAGAGAAGATGTGATTAAAGCAACGAGTAATCAAATAAAAAACAGGCAGCAAACTCCAAAATGTTGGGCTGTCCGTCCTTTCTGTCATGGAAGTCAGTGATCCATTCTTTCTAAGAGCGTTTATGAGACAGGGTAAGCTTCTGCAAGCAAGACATTTTTTAACTGAAAGAAATATATATATTTTATTAATTTATTTAGCTTGTGGAATATTGTGAAGTTCCATATGTAAGAGAAGCTTATGAAGGTCCAGCAAAGTTGACAAAATAGAAGCAAATAAAATTAATCAAAACACATACAACATGTCAGTAACTATTCCGTCGATCTGAGAAGACGCTGAGCATCTCCTGTTTTCCAACAAACAATCAAGCCTCTGTAAAATGTGAATACTTTGACAGATAGGTTACAAGCAGGCACATAGTCTTGCGGTAAAATTGTGGATTAGAACCCCCCCCCCTCACCAGCCAGATGGTAAAATAATATGTTTGAACTTCCCTCAAAATTTGTCTAACCCCCAAAAAATTTATTTCTGGCTCAGGGCATGGTTAAAAGCAGTGTGCAAAATAAGGGGGGTCTGGGGGGGTCCGACACCCCTGATTAACCAAAGAGACCCTTTCTTTTAAGCTTAGAGTGTGAGTTACATTTCATTTTATTCAGCTGGGCTGCAGAGACAAGCAAGCGGAAAAGCCGCATTAAGGGAAACCCCAAGTAGTCCTGCGGGGGAAAGACCGTTCCTTTGGTTAGACATGTGCCACACGCTGCCAGATGCAGCAAGGAATGCGACGCGCTGAGCCCCAATTACACGGCGGCCCGACGGCAGCCCAGTATGAATCACGCGGCGGTCGCCGGAGAGAGGGTGTGACTATAGCAATCACATTACTCTCAGCTTGTCCGTCGCTGGGGCCTTACGGTGATTGATGCAAGTCACTGCCATGGCATAAGGGCAGAAGAAGGGACCAGTGTCTAAGGGTTTAAAAAGGAGCCCTGGACAGGCCAGTGTGTCCTGAATCACGCATTCATTGGCAACTTGGCTTCCCGATGACAAAAAAAAAAAACACTCAACGTGTGAAGAGTTTAAAAATGTCTCACTGTCCCCTCATGAAGGATTGCTTGATTCAGTTTGTCCGGTTCATACTAGAATGATTGATGGGCAGCCGTTTAGGAGGACAAGGAACTGGTTAATCATTTTCGGGTTTCCTGTTCGATCATTAATCTATCTTCCTGCCATAGACCAGTGACAGAAAGCAATTAGCATGGATGTGGCATGGTTTTTGGAAAGTGCTTCATAACAAAGGATGGTTGTGACTCAGTCACATTATGGTCAACGCATGCAAATAAGTAAAGCACTTTGACCACTTGCTTTGATTATCCAAATTGGTTCTTTTTAAATGCAACAGGATTTCTTCAACTCTTCTTCAACTCAAATTAAATAGCTGATTTTAATAAGAAAAACAGTAACTATAGAAATTCTCGGAATATGTCTAGTGCCTGAAGCGGGCCGGTACTCAATATCTGCTGGCACTGAATAATAAGGGCAGTAACAGCACTTGGTATTGAATAATGAGGGAAGCACTGGTACCTGGTACTCAATAACAAGAGGAGTACTGCTACCTGGTACAAAATAAGAAGGGGAATACCGGCACCTAGTACTGAATGACCAGGCGAGTACCAGCACCTGGTACTGTATTACAAAGGGAGTCCTGGCACCTAGTATTGGATAACCAGGGGAGTACTGGTACCTGGTACTGAATGACAAAGGGAGTACTGGTACCTGATACTAAAAAACAAGGAGAGTACTGGCACCTGGTACTGAATAACAAGGGGAATAACGGCACCTAGTACTGAATGACCAGGAGAGTACCAGCACCTGGTACTGTATTACAAGGGGAGTACTGGCACCTGGTGCTGAATAACAAGGGGAGTACTGGCACCTGGTACTGAATAACAAAGGGAGTACTGGTACCTGGTACTAAATAACAAGGGGAGTGCTGGCACCTAGTGCTGAATAACAAAGGGAGTACTGGTAGCTGGTACTAAATAACAAGGGGAGTACTGGCACCTGGTGCTGAATAACAAGGGTAGTACTAGTAGCTGCTAATAAATAGCAAGGGGAGTACTGCCACCTGGTACTGAATAACAAGGAAAGTACTGGCACCTGGTGCTGAATAACAAAGGGAGTATTGGTAGCTAGTACTAAATAATAAGGGAAGTACTGGCACCTGGTACTAATGTATTATGTAGTTTTCTTACCCAGGACACATTTTACCTACCTGGTCAATGTTTGGCAAATTATAAAATACATACAGTAACATAATCACAATTAATGACACTAGTAAACACCTGAAAGGTTGTTATGATGAAGTATTGTTATGATGATTTCTTGTGCTTGGACAGCATGATAGTTAACAGAAGCACTTTGTATTAAATGCCACAATTGATCGACAGCAAACCAGAACTGCCTCATCTGTATTTTTTTAACATGATGTATCTAATTATATGTATAAATAATACATCTAAACCATGGTAGCGTTGTGGAGCCTTCTTCTGTGTTTTGTGTTTGCATTTTTTTATTTTTTTTTTAATTGTAAGCCGAGTGTTGGATAATTTAATACTGTATCTTCATTTGTTCCTTCCTGCTTTCCATCAATTCCCCAGAAAAGGAGCAATTACACTGGATCGAGCACTTCATCAAACGGTCAGTGATGATCCTTCAGCCAATAAGTGTCAGTTAATTTGGATTCCATTGGCTGAAAAAAACAACAACAAAGAACGAAGAGAACTGTAACATCTGCGGCTTTTCTTGGGAACGGCGGCGTGCGCGGGGGTCTGAAGGAGCCGCGTTCCCGAATTCGTTAAAGCAGCACTAGGTCCCCTTCCAATTAACGTCCAGAGTCAGAATGCGGGCATAGTAAAATGAAACTGAGTAAAAGCACATTTGGAACCGGTACAAGGAAAGGCTTTTACTCAGAGGACAGTTAATGCATGGTGACGCTCTCCAGGTTGCAGGCCTGTGCTTCTCCCGCGCAGGAATCCTGGAGCAGCGGCTCTGCACTATCAGGAGATTGCTTCTCTTCTGCCACAGTAAGCCAATAATAAGGTCTTCCATTGCGTATTAAAATTGATCCCCTTTGCCTTGATTGTTAGCATGGAGACAAGCAGCAATCATTGTCCTATTCATAGCTCATCAGGCCAAGAAAGAGGGCTAAATAAAAAGCATTTTTATTCAAGAAGGATACTCATTATGGGATGTTTTTTCCCCAAAATATGATTGGGAAAATGCATCTCAAATGATGACCTAATGAATAAACATTTCAAAGGGATCTTTGTTCGGGGGTAGTTTTGTGTCGATATACTCAGCTAAATGAAACTCTGGGTATCTGACTTCCCGTCTGAGGATAATAATCTCCAGCATCAGTACGTTGAACTCGTCTACTCGTATGGACATATCACTACAGTCTACAGATTTTGGCTTAATTTCGTGGCAGTTGTATTTT
The DNA here is from genome assembly GCA_015163995.2 of Mormyrus lacerda. Lineage (NCBI taxonomy): Eukaryota > Metazoa > Chordata > Actinopteri > Osteoglossiformes > Mormyridae > Mormyrus > Mormyrus lacerda. The sequence goes on along the minus strand of JAABNX020000151.1, from coordinate 16,259,468 downwards.
TCCATTTGCAGATTCAGTCATGCCAAGAAAAAGAAAGTCCATCAACACCCAAACACCGAAATGAGGACTAGACAGTGAGCCGTGTTAGTGAAACTCACTGGGGTAAACCTAGAATCGATTGGACCCAGCTTCTCGGGACTCGCTAATGTAACCGAATGCCATCTCTCTCATTAGGACCGTCCCCTGGTCGGCTGGGGAGGGGAACGGACCCATCTTCATGCAGATTAGCCGAAACCCGAGGAGCTCAGTGTCGCAAACGGCCAGACCGAGACCCCCCCCCCCCCCGTTCATCAACAGCATGGCTTCAGCTCATCTCTTAGATTGTAAAACTTCACTTTTAAATTCTTGGTACAAGTAGCTATGGTGCTTCTCTGAAGAAGTCAGGTGACTAAGTTTATTTGTATTGACTTGTTCCATCTCTGCCTTATTCCCTGTATTATATTTACAATAGAATGTTATTTTTATCCCTCACCCAGGGTCTGCTGTGATATTCCTGCATCTGTGGTGTTTTATCCTTTTTCTGCTGCCAAGTAGAAATTATTTTCTTCCCTCCAAATTCTTGTTTTCCCTTCCACAGTCTATTCTTGTCCATCCATCCATCCATCCATCCA
>JAABNX020000151.1:16243768-16254910 GCA_015163995.2 Mormyrus lacerda | reverse complement strand
GTCCGGGTGCTCATTCATTTCTTATGTATATGCACATAAACAACTGGAACCTAAGGGGGAGAACAGCTTGCGTGACGAAAAGGGAGGGGGAGCAGAGGCAAAAAGAGAGATGATTTGTGGGCCTTTTCCTCTGCACTAGCATTACTAGAATGGCCCTCTAGGGCGGCATGAAAGGCTTTGTGATTGTGAGGAGTGGTAAAATGATATCAGGCCCCCTTTGCCCTGATAGATTTATTTACATTTCAGTGCCGGAGCAAAACAGTAAGAGGGTATGAATACTCGCGCTGATCATCTGGCATTGTCTGCTGCCCAGCGCTACCTGCCGCTTTTCAATACCACCAAGTATCGCTTTATTTATTGTCGGCCCCCCAGCCGCCCCCGCCTGACCGGTCCTACTCTCCAGCCCGCTGGGACCCGGTCAGGAACTACAAACGAACTCCACTGTGTCTTTTAGCATCCGGGGGCCATCAAAGGTTATTTTAAAAATGCACTTGAGCTTGCAGAATGATTTATGTTGCGCCGTTGTTGTCCCGTCATGCATGTCAGTTGCCGTATTGATCCGTCGTTGCATGAGAGGCCTGGTGCTGCCGTCCGCAAAACCATGGTGAGACTGACCTATGATGAAGCTAGAACCTGAAAAGGGGGAAAGACGAGAAAATGATCAGATCATAATCAGCGTAATGCATCTGTAGCTAGTGATGGTCTCTTCTCTGCTTTAAAACGTTTGAGCATATGTTCTTCTTAGAGATGTGTTTTTTTTCATATTTTTATTTCAGTTGTTATACATGATGTCGATTATTCGTTTATCGCTGGGACAAACAGCAAACTGCCTTAATACTCCCCGAGGTGAAAAACTAGATCGGTGACTGCATTGAACTTTCATGCATATTAATTTCTTTTCTTTTCTCTGCGTCGTTGTTTTAAGAATTCCTTTCATCCATCCATCCATCTTCCAAGCACTTATCTAGCACAGGGTTATGGGGAGTCTACAAGCGGGGGCACAGCGGAGAATCCCCGGACAGGACACCAGTCCACGGCCAAAGAACTGCACAATTATATTAAAGACATCAGTACCGCCACCGCCGCTCATGTTGATAACATTATGCATGACACAACATAACACACTCATGATACAAGATACTTTCTCAGTGATTGCTGTGCTAAACTGCTATTTACCGGCCTGTTTCATGCCAGTGCGGCCGCTAACCCGGTTACCGGTTCTTCAACCACTTCTCCAGGTGATGCCACGGTGATTGCACAACACCGTCGACAGCCAAACCCACCGCTCTCCTCACACAGTCCCGTTAAAACGATGAAGCGGAGTGGCCAAAAAACCAGGAGGCAGAGCCTGGAAAGTAACCTGTCCTAAGTGAAAGGGAGAGGGGAGGAGCCGCAGTGCCCATTTAGGGTGGTGGGCTATTTACCCTGACAGCCATTAAACATGAATTAAAAACCACACAGGCCTCTTTGCCTCTGAAATGTCATTACATATCTTTATGGCAAGCGATTGTTGAATAAGCAGTTTGCTGGCCTCCCCAGGGCAGGAGATTAGGGGGGTTGGGCAACAGTATATACTGTATTGCCAAAAGGCAGGTCTGGAAAATAGAGAGAGATAATAGCCAGTGAAATGGAATTTACATTAAGCGCTCTAATAGAGTGGAGTACATCAGGGCACAACCAGGCAAGACAAAAGAAAGAAAAAAAATAAAATTATATATATATATATATATATACATGAACACACACACTAATAATAATAATTATACGTATTTTGTTGTCAGAATCGCCACAAAAATGTCGTCACCAGAGATTATTTTAGAGTATTAGAGATATAAGAGATCTAAATAGGGCTTCAGCTTTTGCAATAATTACAGTACATTTTGTCAAAATTAATGCAGATTTTTTTCAAAAATATTTCAAGTGTATGACAGGACTTCACAATCTGTAATATTGCCTTTAAAAAACTGGTCGTCATCATCTGTAAACCATAAAGAAAGGATTCACAAACAGAAGCTGAAATGAGTGGAATTATGTCATTTTTTATCCTGGGCTCGGTTGGCCTGATGTATACTAGCAGAGTAGCGATAGCCAAGGAAGACGAGCGTGTGACACGCCAGCGTACAACGGTGCTGAAGGTAAACCTCGAGATCGGGCCCATTCTCTTTCATTCAAGTACCCAGGCGTTCCTGAAGTGTGCTGCTGTTCAATGAATTAATAGTGAAACTCGGTATTCACCGAGCAGAAAGGAAGCTTCTCGGCGAGCGGATCAGTCAGCTCTGTCACGGCAATAAAGTGGTTGGGTCTGACATGTAAATAAACTGAAGCATTCGCAGCCCTGAGTTCTGTTTAATTCCTCATCCACACTTAAACCATTACAAACCAGTAGCTGAAAGACTTCTTTCAGAGCATTTATAAGGAATTCTGAAATAACCTGCCCCCCCCCCCCCATCGCCCCCTGGGGATGTGGTTTGTTAATAACTCCAGCCAGCATTTTAGATTGTTATTGTTTTATAAAAGTACAACACGCTAATGCAGTACATCTTTTATTCTTTTTTGGGTTTTTATTAAGGCCTTCCAATAAGAATATTACTATTCTCCTTTCAGTCTAGGCAATTTAATATCTAGAGAAAGCAGCAAATGGCAAACATTTCTCCCAATTCAACAAATTAGCTCTAATATCCCAGAGATTATAATTGCATTAAGACCTGCAAATGTGGAACAGTACGGACTCCTTGCTGAAGAAGAGCAGGTTGTCGCTCTCACAGTTATATAATTCTGCTGCTGAGTATCTGGGCTGTTGGATGTTTCATTAATGGAAGAGAAGTTTAATTCAATTCAGCTTATTGTTATATAGCGCCTTTCACAACAGAGTGGCCCCAAGGCGCTTTACACGAATGTGATGTGATGCATTACAACATCATTCAAGAGAGAGTGATACAGAGACAGGGAAAAGGAAAGACAAAGAAAGAAAGACAGAAAGAAAGAAAGAAAGAAAGAGAAAGAAAGAAAGAAAGAAAGAAAGAAAGAAAGAAAGAAAGAAAGAAAGAAAGCCAGATGACAGTGGAGGAGAGGAAGCAATAAGTCCCAAGTAGGGAGAAAATGATGAGGGGGGGAGAAGTGTGTTATATTCCAGCTAGGATGCTCACCCCCGCAGGGGGTCCCTGTTATGGTTTCAGATTCATCTCTAAATGCATCAGCTGGGCTTCAGATACTGTGGCTGTGCAGGCCGCTTGACTGGCGTATCTGAGCCACAGGCAGGACAAGGGTGCTCCATTTAACAGATGCTGTTTGGAGCATCAGAAACTCTCTGACTACAGGGAAGGAGCACGGGGCACTGCTGCCTCTCACACAGGCAGCTCTTCATCACCAAGGCAGCTTACATTTTTATTTATTTAACAGATGCTTTTATCGACATACATTTTGGAGAAAGCAGGGCCTGGCGGCCCAGGGAGGTTAAGGGCCGTGCTTGATACGTTGTCAACCACGGGATTTAAACCGGCAACCTTCCGATCACAGGAGTAGTGTCCCAACCCACTGAGTACTGTATACTGGGAACGGTCACTGGGCAGTCACCTGTGCCCAGATGAGGTTACAGTAGAAACTTGAATGAGAGAGAGAAATGATAAGTCATACTGAGCTGAGGGTGAGGAGCTTTACCTTGGGCAGTTTACTGATATATACACTGAATTTTTGGTAACAATTATTAATTAATGTTAATGTTTGTTGTTGTGTAGTAACTGTCATCCCCCTCAGTGATGTTCACATCCAAACACTTGTCATTGTCGCTTCATTTATAATCTTTTTGTATTTACTACATTTTAAATAAAAAAATAGAAATCGAAACAACAAATCTGACACACGACAGGCTGTCGTTTGATTGGTTAAGACAATCGCATGTGTGGCAGGCAGCCATATGCCAGCGGCATCATGGGAGAGGACCATGCGGTGGTTTTGCACTGTAAGATTTATTTAACAAGATTTACTTAAATAAGCCTTTAGTGTTGTCTAAAAGAGGAAGCTCACTTCTTCGAATGCAAGATACACAGAACAAAAAATTGTACCAACAGCTCAGGTACAGTATAGGTGCCTTTTCACTTAAGGGAACCAGCTAAGTACATTTTAAGAAGTGCGTGAAGTTTACATGTTGTGTGTAGAGTCTGCATGTTCTCCCCGTCTCGTCGTGGGGTTTCCTCCGAGTACTCTGGTTTCCCCCCACAGTCCAAAGACCTGCTGAGGTTATTTGGAGTTACTAAATTGCCTGTAGGTGTGCATGTGTGTGTGAATGGTAACAGTGTGTGAGTGTGCCCTGCGATGGGCTGGCCCCCCACCCTGGGTTGTTCCTCGCCTCGTGCCCGTAGCTTCCGGGATCCAGAGGGATCCAGAGGGGTTGGACAATGGATGGATGGATGGATGAAGTTTACGTGTTCTGTCATGTTACATGGTTTTCCTTTCCTGATTACTACCCACAGTCCAAAGACATGCAGTGAATTCCATTAATCTTTCAAACGCTTGTCCTGGTTGCTGCTACCTGCAACCTATCCCTGAGAACAAGCCTGGGGTACACCCTATATCCATACCCGGTCCTCAGGGACACCCCCAGGGACACTCCCAGACATGTTTCTCCCTCCCAGCAATAAAGAACACAGCATACCTGGTACAGGTGAGATGGAAACTGGGACAGAGCAAAAATGTGGATGGGGGGCCTGAGGACCGGGTTGCTGTGGACGGAATGTCAGTCAATGACAGGGGAAGTACTGCTTCATCTAACTGCATCTTTGGAGTATAGGAGGAAGCCAGAGTATCCTGAGGAAATGTGCGTGACGTGGGAAGGACCTGTATGCTCCACACGCAGAGCAGAGGCTGGAGTTAAACCCCTAGTCTGTAGCGTGTGGATGTGCGACGTACATCCTGGCATCCCCTCCAGGGTGTACTGCAGGCTTGTGCCCTGCGCTGCCCGGGAGGCCCAATGCCGCCCCCCCCCCCCTTGCCAGGCAGCCCATAACTGGAGGATAAGTAGTCGGAAGATCGATGGAATTTGAAATGTAACAAAATTCAGTGCGATGTTAGTCCGGCGTTTGCTGTTGCAGAAACTCCCCAGGGCTGTTACTCCAGTCATTGTGGTTCATCTAATGAACATCATCGCAATTACATTTAATAAACTGGAACTAATTTGACGATGTGAAACTAATTGTGAAAGAAATGGTGCCAGGGCACACGGCATTAATTGTTAACCGTTAACCCTTGTGTAGGTGGGGACCTTTCCGTAGACAATACAGTGCAAGGAAAGGAAATTAAAAGGAAAAGTGACAAGAGAGAGATTGGTGTGCATGAGTGCAAAAATAAAATCGTATATCAAATATCATAAGCTGTAAACTTATATATTGTTATAGTCCTTCTGTGTGCTGTCTAAACCATTTCAATGGTTTCTCCTTTGTCTTAGACAGAACCGCATTATAACTGTAAGCACCTAAATGACAAAATAACCACATGCACTTTAAATTTTTCTTAAGTGCCTGGTTCTTGTTTTGTTCCTTTCGACCCCCTTATAGGCCTTCAGTTTCTAAGGAGGCCACTATATTTCTTCCATTGCCTAGCAACCATCACCAAGGCCAGCACTCCGCTGTTGCCAGGGTGAAGCACCTGCATTGTTTCTCATTGGCATCCCTTTATCTTTTCAAATATTTGTCAAATATTTTTTTTTTTACAAAATGGAGGGAAATGGCAATTAAGGTGTGGTTTCACGATATCATGTAGCAGAAAATAGCTATTTCTGAATAGGGGCCCTTTATGATTTTTTTTGCACATACTTTATGTTTAATGTGAATATAACTTCAGTGTAGTCACTGACTTGCGCACATGATGAAAATCGGCATTTATTCAGCATTTCCTCGAAGCATCATGCTATAGCAGTAACACGTGAAATATGGAGGATGTCACCAGGACAGAATTCTCTACGTGTCTACGCATGCATTGGTGTCTTTCTCAAAGTCCAGGGGATGCTAGCAGCTGCGAAGGAGGCGGCTGCTTCAGCTAAATGGTGGGACTTTTATGTTGAAGGGATTAAAAAAAATTGAGACACCATGTTTCTTTTTACCCCCCCACAAAATTTCCTTGAATAGCACCTGTGCACAATTATGGGTGTGCATCCCTCACTCTGTGTGTGTGTGTGTGTGTGTGTGTATGTGTGTGTGTTAAAGGGAGCCCCCCTGAGTAAAGACCACAGGCTATGCCCGTCAAGCACATCAACCTGTCAACACCCCTGCCCAGAAAGACACTCAGCCCCCTGGTGCCACCAAGGCCACAGCAGCTACAGATCTCGCCTGTCCAGGGCTCCCGCTGCAGGGACGCCGAGCAGCAGCTCTAACGCCACCCCAACTTTGTTCTTCCCCACTGTCCCCCGTTCTCTTCCATGGGTGGGTGAGGAGGGGTGCATTACTTTTTTCTGCGCAGCTTGTTCTTTTTTAAGAGTGTTCGAGAGCCTGTGGTTCACCAGATTGTTCCTCCCTTTTTTGAAAATTTGCAGGAGAACCCCAACTGGCACCGTCGTGTTTGGTAAGTACGACTTCCCTTCCACCATTATACTCCAAAGCTATTTTGAACATAGACAATGCGCATTGTGTTTTTTGCGTGTCCTGTAAACCTCAATATCGGAAACTGTCTAATCCTTTCTTGTAAAGCCTCTTTGCGCTGCAGATCAGTTCTTTTCACAACGATGCTGTCGTCCGCTGGCTTGCGAGGAAAATGCCCCCGCTTCGTTAGCTGATAATTCATAGCAAATGATGTATTGTAGACAACTTTAAGTACAAATTCTATAGCTTTTGTGCGTAATTGTGAGCACATTGCATTGTGGTTGTGGAATTTCATGAATCACTGAAAATGTGGCAAAGAAGACGCTAACCATCCTGTTATAATGGGTCAGGCACATTTCCAGATAACTTGCCTCTTCCTTGTCTGCTACTGCACTGAATGGACAGCTTAGTGGGATTCTGGGTGTCTCAGGCACAAAAACAATGCCAACAATACATTTTTAGGAGTTTATACAATTCAATTGCAACTAACATATATATACATTTTCAGTGTATATATATTTTCAGTATATATATATATATATATGCCCAGTAGGTTTAGTTTTAACTACTAATGCACATATACAGTGCCCCATTTTCTTTAATTTCCTCAAATAAAACAGGGCATGATGTGAGGAAATTACCTGTAGATTCAGTATTTGCTAATAATGCTTATTTGTGTTGTATTATTTAACAGGTTAATTTTGAACAAAATCTTAAGAAAATCTATTAAAATATGTAATATGTATAAGGAAAACACTTTAATCAGCAATGTAAGGTAACAACATTTCACGTCTGGCAAGTCACCAGAGAACCAAAAGCAGAATAATAATAATAATAATAATAATAATAATAATAATAATAATAATACTTACCCCCTGATATCGTCTGAAGTGAAAGTGATTGAAATTAGGATCATGAGGATTAAACAACAGTTATATCAGCACTTGGGAGAAATTTGTTTTTGAGAAATGTTATAGAGATGTCTTTCCGTTTTAACGTCAAACTTAAAGTTACAAAAAATATATATTCTGAAATGTAGCGACAATTTGTGAACGGAATTCAGCATAAAAGTTCCAGGAAATGAGCCTCTCAGCTTGCCATACCCAGCACCATGCCTGTCTAAATAGCTATAAGAGGCATGATTGCCCTCGACGTAATCATCGGGACATGATTTGAAGGTAACTTCTGACTTTGGGCAGCTACCCTACATTTAACCTTCTGTCATTAGTTTTATATGGATCTCAACATCTGAAGATTAGTTACCACTTAGGCAACTTATATGCAAGGCATTAACAGCAATAAAGGTGAGTAATTATCTAGTTTTTCTATCTAAACTGATGGAGGGAATGAAGAAGTCTGTTTTTAAATATTCATGCTCCATAGCATCCATGACAGAAGAATAAGGTACCATACTACTGCACTAAAAAGGCACAAAATTAGATGGTGCAGACTGTATCTTAGATCAGTAAATGAAACACAGAAATGCCAACACACGTTCAATGGCCGCATTAGGAGAATATCAGTGAATATACTGTTAGCACCTAGGTGATCCTCGCAAACATAGGAACCAAGGGAGTGAGGCACAAAGAACAGAACTAAGGAAGAGGAAATTAACGGCAGTAAGATGAAAGACTTACACCACCAGTTTCTTCCTGACAGACTGGTAAACCTGAACCTAAAGCAAAAACATGCTTAAACCCAGAAAAAAAAATCCCTGAAGTACAAAAGGGAAAAGAAGGTCGCTCACGGACTTATTATCATCACTAAACTAGATAATTAGAAACAATTAAGACTATGGGCCACAGCTTCCAACACCAACAAATAAATAAATAGGTCTACAGGATGCTGTGCGCTAAACCAGTGCACTAAGCCAGTACGCTAAGCCAGTGCAAAGCAAACTGGCAGTGTTCACAATCAGCTGCATTTGATCTGATGGTGGGATCTCCGGAATAAATATGTGCAGCATCTGGGAAATAAAAAATTTAAATGGAAATGGTTAGTGGTTGATATGAAAGAATGTATCAGCTAAAGGACACTATACTGTATGAAACATAAATGAAACACAGTTACCATTGAGGCGCTTGGTGCTGTGTTCTATTAATCAAAGTGAACTAAGAAAGGACCCAATGTAATGGAACCAGACTGAACATTATTAGAAAACAAGGAGCTGGTCTGTCTGTATCATGTCACGCATGTGGCCATATTGATGTCGGTCCACCGCAGTGTGGAAGACTAGTGATTTTGTTGTTTTTAGCATCACGACTGACAACAAATCACAGTCTACCTCACAGCTGTGTGACAAGTGCGCATCCCTGTCAGCTGTGACTCATGCAGCTCCCTTAAAAGGTGTCCGTAAATAACAAAAGAAAGTATCATCAAACAAACATACGGTTTTATTATTATGGTGCTTTTTTTGATATTTCTGTTCATCCCGTGTTGCTACAGTATCTTGCCGGGCATTCACAGTTCTATGTTTTACGCAAAGAAAAACTTGCAAGGTTAAATAGTTTTGTATCTAGGTCATATACTTATTAAAGTGATAACAAAGGTCAAATAATCACATTCATTTTAAGACAACATGTCTAGCATATTTTCGTATTTATTGACAGTAACATGTGTGACGGTGCAGTTGCTATCACCGTACACTAGTGGGACTTGGGTTCAGGTCTCTGCTGGGGATCCATGTGTGTGGAGTTTGCACGTTCTCCCAGTGTCGCCATGGGGTTTCCTCCTGGTACTCTCCCCCACGGTCCAAAAACATGCTGAGGTTAATTTGAGTTGCCAAATAGCCTGTGTGTGAGCTTTCCCTGCAAGCCCATCCTCTTGTCGTTTCCTGCCTTTTGCCCATTGGATCTGGACCCCCCCCCCCTGCAATCCTGAATAGGACAAATAGTTTCAGAAGATGGATGGATAATAAACATGCTTTAAAAAAACCAACATGTCCACAATTGTTTCTATATACACATTCATTTTGTTTTGTACCGTGTGTGAAGTTTGTATCTTCTCTCCGGAGGTCCGAGTTTCTCCCGTGTTTCCTCCCACATTCCGAAGACATGTGGTTAGGCTAACTGGAGTCTCTGAATTGCCCATGGAACAAGGATTGACTTTCCTGAGGGGATGGGGAGGAGGGGGGGCAGAGGCTGACATCAGCATGAATACTCAGGTGTTGCCGATATGAGACCCACTAGCTACTGGCAAGGTGATCCTCCGGGCAAGCAAAGAAAGACAAGCGAGACAAAATATTAAACAACATACTGTGCGTGATCCACTAGCAGAGTGCCTGCTGTAAGACTGGACGGGGGGGGGGTTGCCGATGGCCAGATCTGTGGGTCAGATGTAAGTTTAGCTGTTCCATTTTTTGCAAGGTGGGGTAGAGCCCTGATATTTGGTGTGAAGCCCTTAGGGTCTGGGCCCTAAGTGATGCCCTTGGAGACCCCATGTGATAATCACCAGTGTGTGCATATGTGTCCTATGGTGAACTGGCATCCTGTCCAGGGTCTTCACCAGCTTCAGGCCTTTTTCTCTAATCATTAGGGGGGAATCTTATGATTTCCCTTTTGCCGACATTCACTCATCCCTCTATCCATCTTCACACTGCTGGTGGTCACCAGACCTCTCTTTGCAAGACTACAAACTGGTGGACCCCAAGACCCCCAAGTCTTCCCAGCATGTCCTGGGCCTTCCCCAGTGATCATATGGTGGGATGTGCCCAGAACAGTTGCCCTGGGATTTGACCAGGTGGTGTTCTTATGAGATTCCTACACCACCTCATCTGCAGGGACAGATTATCTATTTTGAAGTTTCTCTTCCACATAGCGGAAGCCCGTTAACCACGCAGAGAAACTTATAATTGCAATATTATTTTGGTTACTCCCCTTGACTAATAGCGAGGAATGGAACCAAACCGATCAGTCTGTTAATCCCCCATTCCCTCATACCGTCACTAGTCAACAAGACACCGAAGGAAACCATTTCGTTAAGAACCAATCTTACCCCTCAAGTAAAAGCAGGGTTCTCGTCACTTCAGTTAGACAATGCTGACATCTAGTGGACGAAAGCAGGTGAGAAACACTATTTAGATATTTACCTTCTTTGAGTTAATTAAAGGCGTGTAATTAATAGACATAAAACGTGTTAATAGGTCAAACATAAAAGGCGAAGCCGTTCATTTATTACTATCATCGTATATTATAATGCAATGGCTTTTAAAATTCATAATGTTTTTTTAATATTTAGGTTTGATAAATAGCGTTTTGATTTATTCATCAGGAACGCGATAAGATAGCGAACAATATTGGTGAAGAACGAATGAGTCTTGCGAATGTTTCTCCAAGCGTTATTCGACATTTTACGATCGAACCTGAAGTACTTCTTTGTTGGCTCCTCCCTATCGTCCATGAAAAACGTAGAAGGGCTTGTTGTTAGTACTTAGTCTGACTGTCATATTTTAAGATTTATATTTTACTTATATAAGCATTCTGAGAGTGGACTTTATGGATTACAAAATATAGTGCTTTTTAGGTATATTTTATATATACAGTGATCTTAACACTTCCTACAGCTGTGAGCTCTT
>JAABNX020000151.1:16233320-16243668 GCA_015163995.2 Mormyrus lacerda | reverse complement strand
GATTACAAAATATAGTGCTTTTTAGGTATATTTTATATATACAGTGATCTTAACACTTCCTACAGCTGTGAGCTCTTAGTATTACCCAAGGATGATTGTAATAAGCCATACCCAAGAGAAATATAATCAGAAACCTATATCTCCAAATATTTGTAGTGATTTTCTACAAATTTCAAAGTAAGGATCATGTAATTTGTTTTATAATTCTTTATTGGAAAAAACTTCAGATCTTCATTACAGCAGATAAAGACACAAAGCAGTGTAAAGGATTAAAAGCTACATTTAAAACCTGTTTTACTGAGCAGGAACCAGCGCTTTGACGCGATTCATCACCTTCTTCCACATTTCCTCCATGACAGACTCAATCAGGGGTTCGACGTGAGCCTGCACGGAGTCGGTCAAAGGCTTAAGTGTCTTCTCAATGCTGGAGGTCAGGGGCTTCAGCTTCTCCTGAAGCGTATCTGCTAGAGGCTGCAGGTGGACTTTTCCTTGCTCAAGGTAGGTTCTGAAGGTAAGCAGAGCCAGAGTTACTAACCTCCCCATTGCTTCTGTGGAACAAACTCCCAGCCAGAAGAATCAGTGCTATGATACACATATGAGAGGGTGAGGAAGCTGAACATGTCAGCAGAGAGGTACTTACTGGGCCTTGCCAGTCAGCTCATGGTTCTTCACTTTCTCCACCAGTTCATGTGTAACACTAGTTACTACGGTGGAAAGATCCTGGACATACTTAGTCAGCTTATCGACATCAGTGGAGACATCTCTCTTTGCCACCGTGAAGGACTCACTGCCTGAAAGACATCAGAAACCACTCTGTGTAACTACTGCTGGACAGCAGACTTTGTTGTCCTCACATATGTCTCCACTGTAATGCATTATTAACTACTATCGCATGAAATGCAAGAAACGTCAATAAGCAACAATATATTTAATTAACGGCAATATAATATGTTAATAAGCAAAATATGGTGCAAAAACGCAAATGCATCGTATTGGTTGGAGAGTTACTTCTTACCATGGATCAGTGCCAGCACCACAAGGGCAGTGATAGGGAACTTCATCGTTTCTGGCTGGATAGACACCTATATGAACAGCTGGCAGATATTAATAGAATTTTAATACGATTTTAGCTTAGGCTTAGCAATATTTGAGGCAGAATGTACAGAAAAAGTTAACAACAAGCCGGAAACTTGAAAACAACGTCTTACTAATCAAACCATGCAAATATTTAAATTCCATAGACCTCATATAAGAAAACATGCTAACCTCGCAATTTAAAATTAACTAACAAAGTAGCCGTAGACGTACCTGCAGTGTTCAAACCCGATGGAAGTTCTCCTTACATCCCGTGTGTTTTATACGCCTCCATGGAGAACTGAGACCACACCTAAGGCGAAGATCATTAGCCACTGTGGCCGAGAATGTTTGCCATTGGATGTTACTTTCCCAAATCAGATTATGCTGGTGTGAGTATACATTCTACTGGCTGACCCTTGCTGCATGACCTGCCATGATCTTCTTCAAAGTCCAAAAGATTTTACAAGAATGCTGACTCCAGAAATGCTGGCCAGTCGATGATATGTTACCTTACAGAGGTCATTTATCAAGAAATCTGACCACATTCATTTAAAATCTTCCATTCAATGAGTACATAAGGAACTGATAAGAATGATTTGATCAATACGCTAACATGAATGAAAGGCCAGTTCTGACAATCATTTGTAACTGCTGTTTTGTACACAGAAATTTCGGTCTGCGGGTTTATCTGTAATTGCTTTACACAGGGTGTCAGTTTTTTTTTCGTCTGACCTACAAAAAAAAGCTCATCTGAGATAAAGCACCTCAAAACACACGTGACATGAATGCTTTCTCCACATTACATATTCTGTTGATAATATAAACACATTACAACCATTCAGCATGAATTTTGAAAAAGACCAACCCTTGTTCTATGGGCAATTCAGAGACTCCAAAAGAACAGATCAGGAAAGATCTGAATCTGGTACTTGATTATTTGTGCAACGGGACCGATTTATTTCTGCTTCTAAACCACAATATAGTGATAGTTCTTTTTCTTTAACAGTCCTCTACTATAATTATAGCATTTAACATAATTCAAATAAATTTATATGTGTATTGCGTATGAAACCAAGGTATAACAGCAATCAGGTGATTCAATAGAAAAGAAAAATCTGAATTATTACCTTAAATGTTTTCTGTTGGATGGATGGGCAGTATTTTGCAAGAATTTGAGCCTGCAAATGTTGGTCATGAGTCTGCACCCCTTGATAAGCAATACAAGAGGTTTTTTACAACGTGACATACGACAGTGATGTTACAGATGAGCTGTCAGGATGTGTCAATTGATCAGTTAATCAGTGACACAGAATTGAATAAGGTAGACGGGCAAGGTTTTAATCATTTTGAGTTCCACTTGGTCACTAGCTTTGAGCAAATGTGACCTGTAATGGCCACTTTCAGGTTTGGAACAAAGAGATAGAAGTCAGTTTCATGAATATTCCTTCAGTATTTCACAAAATTCATCTTATAATGACTTACCCTCATCAGGATCATGGATGGAACCCAGGCAGCAGAGAGCTCAAGGCGGGATGGGATGCCAGTCCGCCACAAGGCACATATTCAGTCATACATTATGAGCAATTTAGGGACGCCAGATAATAGCTGAATGAATATGGACTGCAGGAGGAAACCCACACAAGACAAGGAGAATATGCACACAGAGCATATATGAGATTCAAAACATCAGCTTTATAGGTGTCAAGAAGCAGCAGTGCTCCCTGCGCCTCATGCCACCCACATGCTAACTTTAGTACATTTTAATTGATGGACAATGTTATGGAGTACAGTATAAAGAAATGCAGTCAGACTAATTGGCGCCTCTAAAATGCCTGTAGTGTGTGTGTGTGTCTAAACTGCAACTGACAGGCATCCCGACCGGGGTGTGCCCCAGCTTTGTGCCCTATGCTGCCTGAAATAGGTTCCAGGCCTCAGATCATGCTCAGCATAAGCAACTGGAAGGTAAAGGAATGGATTTTACTTTATATGAGTAAAAACCCAGTTATATTCTCAAGCTGCACTTAGTGTTAAAGAAGGGACACTATGAAGTATTCACATGAAGTGCTTCAACCCCATCCTTTCCCCATTACTGAAAGTTGTTGTTTTTGTCCCCATGATGTCCATGTGTTTTTCAAGTACAAAATATTAACTCTACAGTTATAATATGATTTATACATTTTGAAGATCAGACCACCGTATGCAAATGAAATTAGTATAACACTCCTTCTGCAGAAACAAACCAAAAAGCAAAACTAGAAATTAATAAACCCAAACCTGCTTGCAAGGACGGGATGCTCTCTCCCGTCTCCGCTCTTGCCCTGCAGAGGTCTCACACTCCAGCTGCACTCATTAGCACCTCCTGCAGCATCATTAGGGCTGCGTTTGCATTCAGGTCATTAGCATCACCGCTGCAGGGCACCAGCAAAACTCTGCCATCAGCAACAAATGCCTTAAAAATCTCCCTGTGACTCGTACTTCAGAAATGCTTCAAACGTAAATAGTATTTGGGTACTGCTGCCTCACAGCCAGACTTGATATAAGAGGGCAGGAAATCGAAGACTTTCAGGGGCCCGGACACTAGGGGGAGCCCAAGAGTGTGTGTATGGATGATGGTAGCTTTGGTTTGGAGAAGAGGGGACTCCCGTTTGGTCTTCGTGTGGCCTTGCTCATACCTCCAGGGTGGGGTCTGAACTCCGCCTCCGCTCTGTATGTGGGAGTTTGCACATTCTCGCTGTGCCTTTATGGATCCCTCCTCGTCCTTCGGTTTCCTATTACAGTCGAAAGGCATGCACATAGATTGATTGGTGTCTCTAAATTAGCAATTGTGTGTGGAATGCATATATTTGCCTTGGAATTGAATGGCATTCTGACAGGTCCAAAGCGCACCCAGCCTTTTGCTGCATGGTACAGATGACGCTAACCAGGAGGGATGGTTAGAAGATGAGTGAATAAAAAGAACATATTTGCATATGTGTATATGGGAGTTCTGCTGTAATCGTTGTGGTTTTTTGTTTTTTTGCTCCAGTGTTATGTCAATCTTTGCAGAATCATTACAGATGAGATGGCAGAGAAAATAGTGAAACTATGTACATTTAACCTGTTGCATTATGGAACAGACTGTTGGAGGGAAACAACGGGAGGTTTTAGGAAAAGGGCAAGAATGGCTGTATGTTCCAAATAAATGACTGATTTTGTTGTGACAGTTTAAGTACTGATTTTAGAAAATGAAAATGAATGAATGTCAACCATTTTATCTCATTTTTTTATACCAAGTCCAGAGAATTTATAAAGGTTTCCATCCAGCTGGAGAGTTATTTCCACCTGAAATTATTATATCATATCTCTGTATTTTATCAGATGGATTCTGTTCATCTGTGATTGTCAATTACTCTTTGATATTTGCCTGATAAAGCACAAGGAACCACGTAGATAAAAAATGTTGAAATTTTATGTCGCGCTAAATGACAGCTCAGACCAAGCTGCTAAAGCCACATGCTTTACGAGACACCAGACACAAATACATGTATGCATATAAATTATCATATACATCATGGATTACATCTGATAGGGAGGAGGCAGTGCTAGCTTGGCAGCAGAACTGTTGCTGCACTGCACTCCAGTGGCATCTGGGGGATCAGCAGTGACATCAACAGAGAGCCTGAGCCAGAGTTCCTGTAGGAGGGCCGATGGCGCATGGAGGCAGTTCATTCCCTTGCCAGAGAGCATCATGGCAGCATTGGGGCTGGCAAGTCACAGCAATGGGCCTATAACAAATACTGCCAAGGACTGCAGTGTCCCTGCCCAAAGTTTATGAGTACAGTGGTGGACAAACCGATGGAGACCACAGGCCGGGTCTAATGGCAACTCAGTAGACCACCTCCAACAGTTTTGTTAATTAGAATTTGGTGATCAGTGGTCATTGTTAACACACCACAGCACAGCACACAACAACGAAATGTGCCCTCTGCATTTAACCCATGTGACTTTTGTGACATATCAGGGGGCAGCTAATTCAGCGCCCGGGGAGCAGTGCTTGGGGACGGTACCTTGCTCAGGGTACCTCAGTGGTGACTTGCTGGTGGGGGATTTGAACCTGCAATGCTTCCCTAACCATCAAGCCAGCACTGCCTACAATGATTGCAGATTATCAGTTTTAAACCAACAATCTGCAGTTTCAAGCAGGAGAGCTGAAATTATGGTAATTAATATGCTTTTCAGCTTATGTTTCCTGTATTTTGCATGTTTTGTTCCAAAAATTTCTATAGTTTCTTTCAATTCTTCCCATCTTTCTCTATTCCCTCATATAAAGTTTTCTTGAACGTATACTGTATGTTCATGCTTTTACAGGTAGACTATGATAAACTATCTATTTAAGGCAATATACAAATATTCAATAACTACGAGAACACTAGATAAATAACAGCTACATACTTCTATAAATTCACTGGGTGTCGTGGCCACCATGTTGAACTCTTCAGGCGGCACTTCCGTTCTAGTTTTCCTGATTTCGGCTACTATCACTTCCGGGTTACTAAGTCAATTCCGAGTTCATATGGCATGCTGGGAAGACGCTGGTTTTGTATAAAGTTCTGTACCAAATTAAAATCGTAGCATTTGTTTCAGTTCACGAGTAAACGTATCACTGGATCATATGAAAAGCAGCTGAAGTATATAAATCCAGTACAGTTTTGTAGGCTAGTTGTAAACGCTGTGTCCGGCTACTAATAACACGCGATTCCTTCTGCGTAGAAACAACACAAGCATAATGTCGGACGTGCTTGATCTCCATGAAGCGGGAGGCGAGGATTTCCCAATGGACGAGGATGGCGATGGTAAAAACTGTGATCTTTTTTAATCTTTATTAAACAGAAATGTGTGGGTCTTCTTTTGTGCTCTTGTTTTGCATAGTTATCATTTCAAGAATTTGATTCTTGAGCAGAAGTTTTATTATTCTGTAATGTAACACATCTTGCATTAAGAGCACGGTAGACGTCCAGGTTTTGTTACAGATTGGATTATTTGCAAAGAGTTTGTTTTAGCAAGTATAAAACTATGATTCCGGAATGTTTGATGATCATACACAAAGATTTATTTGTGTGTAACCTACTGTTCGTTTAGTCCACACTCATTTAATCGGATCTGTGTTCTGTGTTTCCAGAAGCAGTTGCCTTGCTTTCAGATTGATTATTGAACAGATAAATTTCGTGAATCTGTTTCCTATAAGGTCATATAAGAATCCTGGACTTTTTTCTCAGTTATGTCTGTTACAGTCACCCGATTTCTGTTTATCATTTTGTTTTTTATATTTCCATTTCTTTTCTGTTCTCCATTTATTTTTGTTTTTAGACAGCATTCACAAGTTAAAAGAAAAAGCGAAGAAGAGGAAAGGACGAGGTTTTGGATTAGGTATGATTTTTTTCCTCTCTCCTTCCCCCATGTGCTGGCAGATGTGTGTGTGTGTGTGTGTGTGTGTGTGTGTGTGTGTGTGTGTGTGTGGGTGGATGTATGTATACACACACACACACAGTGGTACCTCAGAGCACGATCTTAATCCATTCAGTACTCTGGATTGAATCCTAAAAAGTTCACGTTCTGATCAATTAATGGAAAACCAATTAATTGGTTCCCAGCCCCAAAAAATTACACTTAAATGATTTTTTTTAGCATTTAAATACAAAATGAACTGGATAAAACAAGACTGAACTACTGTACTAGAGACATTTAAGCACATTTACCAAAATAGTAATTTTTAAAGTAAGAAAATTACTGTATCCAAACAATGTGTCCTGCCCCGATCGCCATCTCCTTCCCTGTGCCACGCCCCTCCTTAACCCCGTGTGGAATCCCTGTGTCATCAGCTGTTACTGCTTGTTGTATTTAGTCTGCATTTCAGTTTGTTTCCCCAGTGCGGTCATTGTATTGTCTGTCTACGTTTTGCCTGCCTTGCCTGTAATTAAACCTTGTATTCCCTGATACCCTGACGTCTGCGTCTTTGTGTCCGTTCCGTCCACGCTTGGCACAACAATATTATTATAACATGTATTAATGGTTTATTGATATTAAAATAAGAAATCTTTTTTATGTGTTTTATTATAATAATTACTGTTACTGTCATTTTTACAGTCTAAATATGTTTTCAGTTAGTGTAAACATGCACAATGCTATCACAGCGAATGCGAAGTTGAGATTGAAGCGTTACCCTTTGTTTTCTCTCAGAGATGTACCGCGTGACTCATTTCCTCACGAGTACAAGTTATTTCAGGTCGGCGTTCACGGTTCGACTTCTGAGATTCAGATTGAGTTAAAGTTATATATATAATTGTATTTTTAACTTTGAGGGGACATTTAATCCTGGCTTGCTATCTTCTACAGATGAGGGAGCAAGGTCTCGAGTGAGAGAAGATTATGACTCTGTGGAACAGGAGGGAGATGAACCAGGCCCACAACGCTGTAAGTTCGTCATGGCAGTCGGATCAGGGATGTTTCCCGAAAGCAGCACCCCCACTCTGTGTGGAGTCTGCATGATCTCCCTGTGCCGTGTGGGTTTCCTTCAGATGTCCTTGTTCCTCCTGCAGTCCAAGGTTTGGTTATGTTGGATATTCCTTTTTTATGTTTTGTTTTAATGTGTGATTCATCCCTGTTGCTGTCTAGCTGTGGAGGGCTGGATCCTCTTTGTCACCGGTGTGCAGGAGGAAGCCACAGAGGAAGACATCCATGATAAGTTTGCTGAATTTGGGGAGATCAAGAACCTGCATCTGAATTTGGATCGTCGAACCGGTTACCTGAAAGTGAGGCATGAGATTTGAAAGTAAAATTCGTGGTCGCATAACGTTTTATCTTTATTGCGCGTCTAAAAATGAGCTTTTTATGACGAAACATTGATTTAATATAAGCTCTGGTCATATGCATTTAGGTTGATGGCTTGAATACCGTGCCGTTACTACAGTGACTCAATGTTGTCATGCAGGGATATGCGCTGGTTGAATATGAAACGTACAAAGAGGCCCAGGCAGCTATGGAGGGGCTGAATGGACAGGACTTGATGGGCCAGCCAATCAGTGTGGACTGGTGCTTTGTGAGAGGACCGCCCAAGAACAGAAGGAGGTACACAGGGCGGGGCTTTGGGCCCATTGCGTAGGCTGGTCATCATTGTTGTTTTTGGTTTTACGCCATTCATTGATCATTTGTTAAGATTAGTCAAAATCAGATGGCCAAAATGTTAGTCATTCATTTTCAAATTTGGTATTACAAAAGTATTTGCCTGAAAGTTTTGAATCTTGGGTAATTTTACATTTGTTTCCTGACAGTCATGAGTGTAGTATTGATAAACAGCAGTCTGCATTGTAGTATGTTCCTTAATAATACTATTACTAAGCTTTATTTTCCTAAATAAGTAACTCGCTTATTTTCATGCTTTTTTTATTATATAAATCTTTAAATTGTATAATTACCGTATTAGGATTGTATAAATTATGTATTGAGACTTTGAACGATGTGTTTCTAAGAATTGATCTATAGTCCATGTTTCTGCTCTGTGCAGGGGGGGCCGGAGGCGGAGTCGTAGCCCTGACAGAAGGCGGCGCTGATCTACGTATCCGTTGGTTACAGTTGCATCAGCAAGACCTCAGTAGAGAATTTTGGAACGTAGTCAGCAGGTTTATTGTTGCAGTGGGACGTTATTGCCATGTCGGATATCGGCAATACATGGCTTGTTTGTGTAGGGATGCAATGTTCAAATTTAAGTAAAAGTGAAGATTTCTATATTTTTTATCCCGTTATCTGAATCATTGTTTAGACTCTTATTATAAAGCTGAATAAGTCATATTCTGTTACCTTTGCAAGTAGCATAATATCACTAAGTTTTTTTTTTTTTTAAAGGGGTCAAGAAATCGATGGCATATTTCTGTTACAGCGTGTTTGTGTTCATTTAGACAGATTTGCGTAAACCTTTAATGATAAATACTGCTGGGCCCCATTTTAAAGTTGAACTTTTGTAAGAAGGATGTTTATTTCTTTAAAATCTAACATTGCATTTAAAAAAAATAAATGTTTTTCTTTTAAAAAGTTTTAAATCGCTTCAGTCTTTTTCACATCACTGATCAGAGCTCATCTCCTCTTCAGTCCCATATAATATGTAATATGTCAAATTTTTAGGCATTTCGCTTTCAATGAAAATAACAATGGTTTATGAATGCTCAGAGTTTGTGGGTTCTGTGCGATTGCTGTATATTATATATTTTGGGATCAGCTTGTCAAACTGGGAACTGTCTGTTGCAGAGCCTCTAAATCAGTTGTTCCGATCATTTATCCCTCATACCCCTGTTAAATTGTCCCTCAATTTACTTTAAATTAGCAAACGGTGTATGCTAGTCTCTCAGCTGGCCAGCATGACCTGAATATGGTCAGTTAGCATGTGGAGAAAACGGTGCCTGCAGCAGCCGCAATGTTACATCAGCACAATCATGCGAAGTCAATGCCGCGAGACAAGTGAAACATCTACCTGATTATGCTGCAAAATGTCTTAAAAGTAGGCTAATTCTGTCTATTTCAGGAAAGCTACTAGGCATGATGTACCCCGGGTGGAATACCATTCCGCAACAGATCTATCACGCATGAATGTACACTATCAGCGATTTAGTAACACCAGTTTGCCTGCCTACTTTACCGGTTTTTGCACACCACATTTGAACACTTTTCCATTTATTTTGCAAACTGCAGACACTGCATGTCTGACATCCTATTAAGCGGCTGTATGGTGATCCCTAGGAGTGTTACGGTATACAAAAATCACAGTTTGGTATTTACCTTGATTTTGAAATCATGGTCTGGAACATTTTCGGTACAGCGGGGGTAAGTTAGCTATCTGACCGGTTCTGTATTCACATTAACAGCTTTCAGCTTCGTATTAGAACTGTGTAACACACATATTGCGTCGTAATACAAAATGCAAAACATAATGGTGCGGCTTTGAAAAAATACCTGAACTGTACTAGTGATGGTGGAAATGCTGGTCTATGTGGGCATGTGTAGTGGTGCATCTATTTCCACGCCTTTCTGAATGTTGCTCAGGGGAAACGCACAAACACACAAAGGTTCCCACGTTTGCCGCATTCATTCTGTACATTTACGTACCAAACCGAAACACCCGTGCTGATAATTTTCTACAGGAATTCTGGGCCGTTCTTTAACTTTAAATGCATTAATTAAACTGTTTCAGTCCATGAATGCCTTGAATTTTCTTCACTGTTATAACTGCTAGAGGTTACTTTGA
>JAABNX020000151.1:16212012-16224201 GCA_015163995.2 Mormyrus lacerda | reverse complement strand
TCTGGATTCTTGACTCAGACCTTCATTGTGTGTGTGTGTGTGTGTGTGTGTGTGTGTGTGTGTGTGTGTGTGTGTGTTTTTGTCTGGAAGTGATTTTGGCACCGCAAAAGAGCCGATTATATCACTAAAGAGAAGCAGGCCAGGTGGAAGTTGGGTATAAATTTTTAGACCTGCTTCTGTGCCTAAATGCTGATGCTACTGAATGTGGTAGCACCAGAATGACCATATACCCCTGGATTCCTTATCTGCACAGTGAGCTTTCTATGGGGTGACTGTGTGAGCCAAGTTAATTCGCTGAGATTTCATCTGAACACCAGTAGCGTGCTGGAGCACGGCAGAGAGGAAATAATGGGATGATTTACGGCGGTGTAATGGCGAAAACAGATTTTACACTCTTCTCTGCGAGTTCCTCACTCTGGGCCCATTCCGGGTCTTTTAAAGACACCAGAGGACAGTCTGCGACTATTGGTGTTGGCTCTGCGAGCTCAGGGCCTGAAATCCGCACGCATCTCTTAAGCCGTCTGGGGAACCCGTCGGCCAAATATGGTGTACAGAGCTGAAGAATCCAGTCTGAGAAACAACAAAGGAATGTCATTCCTTTCCACTTGAGACTCTTTGGGTGCTTTTCTTCAAGAGGGACTGACAAGAGGCACTGTACTCTTCAGACCAGCTGGGGGACAGATTCGCGTTCAGGGAGCAGCTAGATTTCCCATTTACACTTAACGTGCGGGCTGCGTTTCTTAGTGTTTTTGCTAATTAAGTCGAAACTGCTAACATCCTTGCATTCAGACTGAAAAGAACATGTTTCCTTGCTGTTGTTTTTAGTCTTTTATGCATTGTCACTATTTTCCACCACTCAAACCATGTATGTGTATGGGGCTCCTGAGGTTTATGTGACCCCCCCCCCTCCCACACACACACACACACACACACCGTTGGCCACAGACAGTCACTACACTAGGTATTATTAAACACATTCCTAAAGCAGCATATTCTGCTGAACAGCTATCTAGCTACGATCTTCTGACTCTACTCATTAGCTGGCATTAACATTATGTGGAACCGTGCAGTGGTCATATACCAGCGGCGCCGTGAAAAGAGAGACGATGAAGGAGAGGAAGACTAACGGAAAGTTTACATAAGCTGGACAGTTTCATTACTACAAACAACTAAATGCCTGATGAGGATGCAGCAAACATGGAAGGGGGGTTGGGGGTGTGAAATGACTTTTTGAGTGGGACCCCAGGTATTGTGTGACTTTTCACTTAGTTGTGAAAATTCCAGGCGCCAATTTGTCTCACGCCCTTTGATGAATATTTCAGTTTGTAGCGTGCTGATCCTATTGGCTACTGATGGGGTTAACTAGCTCACTAGATTGTAGATGAAGTCCCCAGAGAGTCAGCAAACTTCGGCAAGGATTTTACCCGGATCCCTTCCGTAAATGTTACGCCCACGTAAATAGGTCATGCGTCTGGGTATAGTAATGGGCACAGGGTGAGTCACAACGTCCAGAAGCATCCGTCAAGCAAACAAACAGCCTCGAAACAGCCTGTGTCCTCCCTCTGTGGAGGAATCGTATGGGAGTGGGAGGGGGTGTTCCTAAGTGGCTCCACATGTGTGAGTTCACGGTCTGGAAATAGCTCCTGCGGCCCTGGATGATGGTGCCAGTAAACGAAACGGGTGGGTTTTCATAACTGCTCTCAACTGCCAAACAGTAGAAAATCAAACCAAAACAAAAACAAGAGAGTCGTTCTTCAGTTAGTCAGTCAGGCTGGGCTCTCTGGGATAATGGGCACTTAGAGCCAACCGGGAAAAAATGATCGGGGTGGGAATTTATATCGTTTTCCTCAGAAATTTATTTTCATTTTCTGGATATCGGTCATCTTTAACGGAAAAGTTTTCAGGATTAGCTAAGTGATACAATCCCAGAATCCTCTAAGTAAGTCAGCTAATTAGGAATTTCATAATGCTAAAGTGCACGTGACATTCTCTGGGGGAGAGCTTTGGTGGGACCGATAAGTGCTGATTGCACGCTAGCGCCTCCTGGGGGGTGGGCTGCACAGGCTCGGAGATGCACGGCGCTCTTGATTACACAGTGCCTGCTCTTGCAGGTGGGGCAGAGTAATTCAATGTGATCCCTAGTCCTTGTTGGAGTGGAGCTGATGACCTCTGACCTTGGTCGCCCCAGGCTAGTTTATGGGTATATGCAGCTATAAGCAATTGGAAACCAAAAAACTGAGACAGAATCAGAAATTGATATTTTTTGAGCATTTTGGATTTAATTCTATTAGGCCCTATTTGGTCAGAGCCACCCTGGACACGGGCTTGATGTGTTTCTTTCTCAGCCCCAGAGATTTCTGTCCTGAATCTGGGACGTGTGACTTTCAGCCTTTGCTGAGTCAGCTTCTTCTTACCATGTTTGTTTCTAGATAACACATTAACTGCATATGAACCCTGGAAGTCCAACAGTTTAGCAGAAAAATCCAGTAATTTGATGTCGTTTTCAAAATAAGAATAGTGTCTTAAAAATGGAAACTAGACATGGTAAGGAATGTCTCTGTGCCGTCCAATGGAAGCTTGCCACTATAAAATTATTTTATATACCGTTTTTTTTCCCTTATGGGGATCAGATTCCTGGTCCCCATAAGGGAAAACTCAATTGTTATGGTTAGGGCTGCGTAGCGGTTATGGTTGTCATAGTTATCATTAGCAATTTTCCAATAGAAATGAATGAGCGTTCCCCAAAGAGATATGTTTACCCAACATGTATGTGTGTGTGTGTGTGTGTATGTGTGTGTGTGTGTGTGTCCGCCGTGGCTCAGCACGCTGCTGACATTTGTCTCCCTCTCTCCACAGGAGAAGATGCTGAACTACAGCATGCTACACGGGAAGTGCAGGGACAAGTTCGGCCTGCGATGTCTGCCAGGTCAGTACCGCCACCTTTGCTACGAGTATACTCCCACACAGCTGCACGCGGCCGCTGTATGCTGTGACGTCGCATTCTGCTCCCTACCTGTGTCACCCCATCGCATTTAATTTATTGCAGCTTACTGAGCACCGTCACAAAAAATCCTGCATGATTATAGCCGCGCTTGTTGACTTCCTGGTGGCCCTGGACAACTTGTGAGGAAATGAGCGGGGAGAGTGACAATCCCGTGCATAATGACCGGATAAAAAACTCCCCCCGTGCCGATCCCACGGGGCCACGCTTTCGGCTGCGTGCGTGGTAGGGTGCATTGTGGCTGGAGCGCCCCCTCCGCCCCACAGCCCAGCCTGGCTGCTGGAGAACAATTCCTCAGTGTTCTGCTTGGGAGTTTGGCGGGCCCCCAACCAGCCCCCTCAGCTTAAGTCGTAATCTCGCCGTCAGCACTCTCCTGTTCTGGGAGCTCGAGTGAGGAATGTTGGCAGGCTGCGGGGATCGCTGCGGCTGGGCTAATCTTTAACGTTTAATGCGTTTGGAGAGTCGACGTGCCTGCGAGGGGCCTTCCCATGCGTGCACCGAGCGGCTGGCCCTCCTCCCTGCCTGCCTCTCATTTTTACTCCTCCTCCTCTAATACTTCTGCTTTCTTCCCCTCCAGTCATTTATCTCCCAATTTTTTACATTTTTTCCTTTATTATTTGTCAGTTCGTCTTTCACGTCTGCCGTGCCCGCTGCCCTCCGTCTCTGTAATCGCTCCACACAGCGCCCCTCTCAGCTGCGACCACACCCGTGTTTTTCTAAGCCGTGTCACGCTCAAGCCTATTAAAAATGGGAAAGGGATTTGAAACGCTGTCATTTCAAGGCACTCGAAAGGGGCTTCATTCTACATCCCGCCCGGGTCAGAGCTCACATTTTTACTCATGTAATAATTCACATTGGGAGCATAACATATATGGTTTTTTTAATATGAGCCTCAGAGTAGGCTGTGACCATGCCGCGCCACTTACAACCATGGTGCAGGCAGGATTGCATGGGTCTGCGCAGCTCTGCACTGACAGATAGGGTTTGCCCAGCAGTAATAATCCAAGACATCTATCGTATTTGCGCAGTCTTTCAGAAAATGCGGCAGAAGAATTCTCGACCAAACCTCGATATATAACATCGGATGGGGTGGGCTGGGGGGGTTGCTTCAAACGAGGCTTTGAGCCCTAAATTGTCATTGTTAATGAAATGAAAAAGTTGTTTGCCCTGGGGAATTGGGAAGCGTTACCATGGATGGGAGGGCCACAGCCATGCTTTTGATTGCTGTCACTTTAAGCCTTGTTGAATATAATTCGGAGGGTGGCACGGTACCTCAGCCGGTAGCACGTTGTGTTGCTGTTGGTTGCACAGCTTCATTCCTGTACTCCTTTCTGGGAAGAAGGTCCTTTCTTCTAGTAAGTGGAGATGGTCTGGTGAAACTGCTTTGCACACCTGCCGTATGAAACAGTGACAGGTGTGTCGCTGGGAATTCAGCCAGACCTGATATTCTGGTTAGTGCCAGTATTGTCATTTTTTAAATGATTTATGTGATGCCGCTGGATCTGGATCAGCATATTATACTATTACTTATGTATTAATCATACAATAATTAGTCGCAGTTACATACTGATCTCATGTTAATCCATCATTAATGAATCATGACGTATGTTTGACCTCACGCACTTGCTATATTTGTTACTATATCTCTTAATTATGTACACTTTTGTGAACTACTGAACAGTAATGAATGACACAAGAGAAATACTGTTTGTTCATCATTAATTAATTGTGATGCATCTTTTATCTCAAGTAGCAACCGTATCTGTTCAAGATTTGATCATAATTTGTGGTTCAGTAGGTACTGAGCTATTAGTAAGTATTTGTGCCCCATAAAGTAAAGTGTTACTGGACAGCCTAGGAGGGAATCATTTTTGATGACATACCCATGCCCATACAGTAGGGGTCACTCTTCACATAGCCAGAGGCTGTGGGTTTGTCTGTGAAATACATCAATCTCCTCTATAACATGCTTATCAGAGAATGAACAAGACATTACCCCTTTAAATATTTTACAGCTACAGTGGCTGGTAGTGTTCTAAAAGGACAGCATGTCTGTTGTGTGTAGACTTTGTGTGCATATTATCCTTTGCTAAGCTTATTTCCTGTATGTTCCTGGATAACTTATTAACGATATATTAACACTTAAAGGCCCACATTTTACCAAACAAAACTCCAGTAGTTTAATGCAGTAGCCATCAAAAAAATAGCAGCTCAAAAATGGAAAACAGACCCGATAAGGAATCATACTTTTGCAAATGACCACCAGGTGCTGTTCCTGTTCTTCGACTTTGAAGGAATTCGTAGCGCTTCAGTAAATGCTTCATGTGGAAAACATATTTTTCTGTGGGCGTGCCTTTTTCTGGACAGAGTCGTACAATGGCCTTTGCAGGCGTAAAAAGGCATTTCTTTAAATCTGTGCCGCGCTGGATGACGTCGCCATGGAAACCAGCCCTCACTGGCAAAGCCTTTGTTTTGCTGCTGGAGACCATTACAAATATGCAGCCCCGTCGGTTTCTTCCTATCCCCTTTTGGGGGGCGGTGGCAGGCTGGGCATCTGCTAAAGAAATTTATGGTGTTTTCTGTATATAAACAGATTTATTGCATTATTGCCGGCTGTAAAATGGAGTTTCATTTGTTTTTAGGGTGAAGAGTGGCAAAGAAAATGCATTCGAAGAGAATCATGTTGAAGTCACATTGTAACTGTTGCATACCCCACTGTTTTTCAAAATACTGTTGTTCTCTGAAACATTCTTGGTTCATCTCAAAAAAATATTGTCGGTGCAGTTACAGTGGAAAAATAAACAAGTTCTGGGTACATGAAAATACATATTTAAAACAAGTTTAATATTGAACTTCCAGCTTTGACACTTGCATTCATTGTGCATACTATGACCAAATTAGACATTTGATTGTTATTTTTGGGCAGAAATGTTAAGGGAAATTGGAAATTTTGAATATACAGGATAGCAAGACTTCAGCTGATTCTTTATTCAAAATGTACCTTGGCATTTTTTTTTCTGTAGACCTCTGTGACTAAAATACTGGAAATATAACACAAACTATAAAACCCTGACAGATTTTTTTTCCCCTGCCCTCTGCCCCCCACCCAGGCGAGTGTGTCCTCCAGAGGGCAGTGTTGGTGAGGAAGAAGCTGTCTGCTGTGGAAGGAGGTGGCTGGCTGGCTGGTACCCTCTTCTGCACCCACTTCAGAGTCGCCTTCGTGCCCCAGGACACCGAGAAACCAGATGTAAGGTTCTGCACTGGCATCTTCTAAGGAGTGTCGTCATGACTACCTGCATAGGGTTACCTGAGTAACGTCTGAAGACAGGGGGCCGGAATGACCAGACACTCCGCACTGTTTTTGATTGACTTGGGCTGTATGACACTGAAAATATGGGTATATTTTCTAAGGTGTCTCCTAGTCTACAAGTGCTGGTTCAGTGGCTGTTTTGCTTATTATGCTGTTTTCTCCTTAAAGACCATCCTACACATCGCAAACAGAAGCTCAATCAACACATGGGCTATAAACCTCTGATCTTCTCACATCATAGCAAGGGGACCCTGCTTTCAGTGTAAAACAGGGTATAAATGTTTCTTGCTGTACCTGCTAGCGAACCGTGAATGCTTCTACATGAGAGGAAAGATGCAGGAAAGGAATGAATCCTTGGTTACTCAGTGGTATTCGTCAGACTGGTTGCACGGCGACAGTGTTGCTCGGCAACAGCTACTAGCAGAACTACTTTCAAGCCCTGAGCAGTCAGTCAAGATAGGACTGATCCTTGCTAGCAGGCCTGTTACATTTAACCAATACGGACACAATCCAGTCCATGCTGTGCTTGGAAGGTGAGGCATCAATGGCCTGTGCTAAAAGCATTCAGGTGTAATCAAGTGGGTGGCAGAGTGCAGTAGTGGAAATCACTGTAGCCTTATACCCACAAGATTGTGGGTTCTAATCCTAGCCTTCTGTGTCTGGAAATTTCTCCCAAATACATGCTATTAGGTGAATCAGTGGCTCTAAAATGTCCATATTGTGTGAGTGTATGTTTGTGCCTGTGTTGGACTGGTGTTCCACCCAAGATCAGTCTCTCCTGCTTCATACCCTAACTCCTCCTGACCATGTCATGGATAAGCAGTTGGGAGATTAACAGGTCTTGATCCAGAGTATGTATGTGAGGAAACTCTATTTGGATGAGCAGGTACAGTATAATGTTTTACCTTGGATACCTCTAAAATTCAGTCTCCATCTTCATCTTCAGGACAATGCAGACCCAGTGCTCCTTGGGGATCATGATGTGGCTCTCGCCTCCATTGAGAAGGTGGTGGCTGGTAAGCCATATCCATTAAGCTCTTAGACTCGCTCGACTGACCCGCTAATTTCATTTATCCATGACGGCTGCCTCAATTTCGCTCGCTACAGTGGGGCCATCTCGTACGAAGCTCGTGACGGCCAACTCCTCCTTGAAGTTCACCCCCGAGGAGCTGGTCCTGTACTGCCGCGACCTCCGCGTCCTCTGCTTCCTGTTTGACCGGCTGACCCCCGAAACTCAGGCTGTGGAGGTGAGCGATGGTCTGCTCTCTCCTGTCGCAGATTAAACCCACAAATCCATAAGCGTTTGTGTCTTGGCCGAAGAAAGAAGCTCAGAGCGCTACTCGCCCCTATCTGCTGTAGACATCTTGTACTATGCTGAGGCTGCTCGGTCATTTCACCACAGATCACCTACGCCATTGCCAAAACCTACCAGCCCCTGAAGCCTGGATCCATCCTTTCCTTCCAAAATGCCGCGCTAGGCAGTGTGGGTAAGGGCAGCCCTCCCGTAATTACACACAAGAAATGATTCCTGAGCCTCAAGTTGTACTTTAATAGATTTGATCCACCCACTAATTGCTCATTTGAAACAATTAAAGAATGCTTTATCTTTTCATGTGGGAACCTTTGCTTATTAGAAAATAAACTACCCTGTTAAAACTTACCATAAGTGAGGGTTGTTAAATCAGTATAATTACCATGGTGATGTGTTGCTCTGGCCTTCGTTTAACCCTATGCTTCACTTCAGGGAACTAAACAACAGGGGAATAGTTGAAATCATGCTTGTTATCTGCTTCAGTTTGATGTGGATGGGTTAAGTAACCTTGCTTGTGTGATTCGAGGCTTTGGAGCATCCTCCCTATGCTTGACACACAGAGATGAGGCAGTTCCTCAGCAACCGGAGGCCAGATAGCCAGATGAAGCTGTTTGACTGCGCTGCCGACTGGGACGGTGAGCTGGAGAGGACTGGAGCCACTGGCTGGAGAGTCAGCGCCATCAACGACCGCTTTGAGATGGCCACCAGGTATCAGCTCCGGAAGTTCAGAATCTAGGGCAGGTTTTCCCGATCTGGTCTTCGGGTGCCTACAGACTCCCTCCCAGGGAGCAAAAATGTGGACTGTCTGGCGGGGAACTCGGAGGGAGCAAAAACGTGGACCGACTGTGAGTCCCCGAGGACCGGATTGGGAAACAGTGGTCTAGGGAGTCCGATGCATCATCAGCTGTGCTCGACTTGAGGGGGACCTGAGGAGCCTCCCCATGAGAGCTCAGAGACCACCATAAGAGAAAAAAAAATGTGCTTGAAGGATTTTCTTTTACCGTCGCCACACTGAGCCAACACTTTTTACCGTCAATGACTGACTGCCCACCAGGGGACAGTTGAAGACCTCTGACACCTTCTCTTTATGTATTATTTGCATTTTTGAAATAGATTAATTAATATTTTAAGAAAACCTGAAACTGCAAGTCCCAAGACGTTATGCTTGTGAAGTTAGTCTTTAGCCTAATGCAGCACATAGGTTCCTTGATGCAATCCAGATGTTTGTTGTTTTGTTGCAAAAGGAACATTCACTTTGAATCTCCAATTTCATTTCAGCCTTTGCCGGTTTAACGTGGTGCCCCAGAAGGTCCTGGACACCGAACTGAAGAAGACCTTTGCCCATTTCAATGAAGGACGCATCCCCGTGAGCATCTACCCCCCGTCCGCGTCTCATCAAGTCCGCCGTGTCACTCGGCTGATGTTACGCCGATGTGTGTTGTTCTCCTCCAATAGCGATGGTGCTGGCGCCACCCTTGTGGCAGTGACCTCCTGCGGACGGCCAGTTTCCAGAACAACATTTACCATGAGAAGGACGACATCAGGTATTGGACAGGGTCCTTACTATAAAACACTGAGTTCTCTCACGAGTCCATCCAGAATAGCATATTTGGTCAGTTTAGTTTGTTTAATATCCCCGGGCACCCTATGAATGATTTTTTATTTTTGTACCTTTATTTATTTTGGTATTTTTATTTTTAAATGACTTTATGGTCAAGAAATCAAACAAAAAGATACTATTTGTAGCTTGTTGCTGTATTCGGTCAGTGGGTTGGGGGTAAATATAAGACGATGAGTCAGACTGGCCAATGGGCTTCCCGAGGAAACATCCTTGTCCGGAAGTGTCTGGCTGAATGGGGGATTGTTGGTGTGTCCGCTGCACTAACCGCGGCTTTGGTTTCTCTGGAATGGAGGAATCTGGAGGCCATCGTGTTTGGCAGCCATCAGCAGTGCGTGGTGGTGGAGCTGGGGGAGGAGATGGCGACGCTTGTGGACATCCAGCTGGCCCACACCCGCCTGCGTGCTCTGTGCCTTGGGGGTGAGCTGTCCATGAGGACCTGGGAGGGCTCCCCTCCATGTTCTCCTAGAAGATACTTCCTGTTAGATACCTATGTGAGAGGGTGACCAGATGATCCATGTCAGGGAGGACACTAACTAGGACAGGATTTGTAACCTACCATTTCAATTAAAAGGATATTGATTTCTCAATAGCAATGAGTTATTGCTTTGTGCTTATTAGTCAGCCTCCTATAATCATGCATGTTAGTTTAATAATCACTGATTCTGATTGGTCAGAGGCTTCACACCTGGCTCACAGGTAAAGGATGGCTGAAAAACCGGCAGTGCTCGGACTTCGAAGACCATGATTTGAATAACCCTGATTTAGGAGATACTTGAACCCAAAGTGAGATTCTGTTTTGAAGGCGGCTTTAGCCTGTCCCTGGAACAATTGCAGCTGAGTAAAATCAAACTGCCTACCACATGATTCGCACCAATGATCTTTCGATCACGAATCACACAGGGCTACATGCCAGTGTAACTGCAAGTCATCCATTTTAGTTAAATGCAAACAAATTACCTTTGGTGAAAGACGCGGAAGGTCTGGGATTATCTATCACTGAATCAGCTGGGTCTTTGTAACTATGTGTAGGTACCGTAACTTTAAACACAGTTTCAGCACAAGCATCCACGTTGAGTGCACACTTTGTGTGATACCTCTCCATTCCTCTGAAAGCTGGCTAAACCTATCAAATTCCCAGTATCTGACTGCAGTAGGTGGCTTTGATCTTAACAGAGAGGCTGTAAATAAAAGATCAAAAGCCGTTCAAGAAAGGATCAAGAAACTTTTCAATAAATCTGCCTCTGCAATGAAAGGAGAGTTTTATGGCATGTGAAGTGAATTCAAACTTTGTCCCGCTGACACCAGTAGCGTATGATGTCATCAAAGAAGCCTACACATTTTTTTTACATGGGTAGGTGTCTCTATAGCTTTTTGCATTTGCAGTTCTCTGATACCCCTCTGTGTTGTGTGTATGTATGGCACTGTACAAAAGCCTAAGGCAGTCAAAGGAAATGTTCAGGGTTATTTACCTGGGTAGTAAACATACATTTGCCAGAACAAAAAACACAATTTAACATCAGAATATATACATATGAAGAGTAACAAAATAAAAACGAACTGTAATTTTTTTCTTCGATTTTCTTCTATAATTTCTTCTTTTCTCTGAAAGGTTACTGATATTGTGTTGGATTGCTAGATGAACTTCTTCAGTTTCCAAACCTTTCCTCAGGGGCACCCAAATCATTCAATGTATTTATTACATTTTATCATACGTTCACTCTGGTAATTAATTAAATAGCTTAACAAGTCAGTGAAGTATCGAATAGCATTACGAGGAGTGCAAGTGGTCAAATAAAAAAAATGTGGGTGCATTTAATGGTCGCTGCAAATAACAGGGTGATTTTAGGAGGAGTCTGACACATTTGGACAGACGTAATAGCAGAATTTTACACCAACATGAAGATCATTTAAGGATCATTTTCTATGACTGCCTAGGATTGTATGTGGATATGCTTTATGAAGCTAATATCCAACAATTCATTTATTGTACTCTGTAAAGAACATTATGTTTTTCCTCATACCTTTAATATTATACATTTCAGGTCTGTCATGTCTTGATGTTCCTTAAAGCAGGCAGTTAGAGCTTTAAGATGATGTCATGTGTGGGTGTAACCATGCCAACATCCTCTTCCTGTTGAACCAATGACTTAATCACAGGCAACCTACCTGGGAGTTCTGGGAGTCTCTCACATTTTACCAATGCAACCCCCCCCCCCACCAGCCAGCAATAGACTTAGGCAGTATCTAATTTTTAATTACATTTAAAATTGAAATATTTAAGACATTATACTGTGGTATATAATATTCTGATGGTTTTTTAACAAGCAATACTATTCCGTTATTTACCCATAAAATTTACTGACTGTGGCTGGTTGTGGTTTTATCGTAATACCGTCCAAGCGGGGCCAGCTAACCATCACCTCCCCCATCTCTCCAGTTGTCCCTCATTCACCTCCCTGAAATCGATATGCCTAAGCCGGGATGTCTGTAATCAATAGGAGTATATCAAATGTGCTTTGTGCAGCTGGCAAATCACATTTTAGTTTTAACTTGGTTTATTTTGAACACATTCAAAAAGAAGAAAATTTATCTGAATACAAAAGCACATAATCTAGAAGACTGAATAGGGTGACCGCCTAGTCCATATCAGGAGGGACATTATGAGCTACGACAGGGTTCATAAACTACCATTTCAACCATTTCAGTTAAAAGGACCCAGATTTAATTTAAACACCGAGTTCTTGCTGTGTGCTGATTGGTCAGTCTCCTATAATTGTTAATGTGAAACGGCTGGATGAATCTTTCAATCAAGCAAACAAACCAGTAAGAGTACTAGATGAACCAAACAATTGAGCCTTTCAATTTTAAAGGTAAAGGGGATTCTTACATTCCGGAGAACACTGAAGTACCACAGAATAATGTCTGTCTTTGTGCATAAGTCACCG
>JAABNX020000151.1:16187378-16211912 GCA_015163995.2 Mormyrus lacerda | reverse complement strand
TACCATATATATATATATATATATATATATATATATATATATATATTTCACGTCCATAACAGAGTTGGAAGAGGCACATGATTTATCTACTCCTACCCCTTTTCTCTATTTAAGCCTTGTCCGCGATGTTTAGATATCTAGATAAATCACACATTAAAAGGAAGATCGAGAAAAGCCCTTTGCTTGTTGAGGACTGTGCTGATATTCTCTCTGGCTTCAGCTGCATTTGCAGTCTGACAGCCTGAGCCCTGGGTATTAAGCAGATGCATATTTATTTCGTTTCCATCAGACATTTCAGCATCTGCCTACGTGCCGGATGACCGGTGGCTGTCCACCCTGGAGAGCACACGCTGGCTGGACCACGTCAGGTAGGACCCTCAGGGCAGCCCTTTCCCGTTCTCCGTCTCTTTTTGGTCGGTCTAAGGCTGGGGTGTTGCTGAGGTCTTAACATCAGCTGCTTAGCCCAGACACCTAATCTGCCCTAGGGTCTCTCACCTGTGCATCTCATGGAGAGCACAGGTGATCCTACCCCCTATCTGCACTACTATCTGTCGTCACTTATAGATACTTACTGTAACTTATTTATTGTTATTTGTATTGTTAATATGTCTCTACAAGTAGAGAGATGCTCTTAATCTCACCGCACATGTATATAATGTAAATTGTATATGTGTACAGTGACAATAAAAAAGCATTCTATTCTATTCTATAATAGTATTATAGTGTCCAGCCTATAGCACAATCAGAACCTTTATGTGTGGCTATGAACCCGTGGTTCTCAATCCTGTTCTGGGCCCCCCACCCCGCTGAAATGTTTTCCTTCCACCCCTACTTTTATAAGGCTCATATGCTCCTTAATAGGCTAATAATGAATGTGGCAGGTTGAAAGCAGGGTGGGTTGGAATGAAAACATTCTGGCGAGGGGGCAGGAACAGGACTGAGAACTACTGGTATAGACCCAAGCTTGCAAATTTAGAGAACTGCATAATTAATACATTCTACTGCCGCTCCCTCCAATAATCCATTTCTTGTCATCCAAGTCACAGTAACTCACAAGCATCCAAATCCTACTAAGGTCACTTGTTAAGAAGATGGAGCCAGACTGTACCGTATCACAGCCTAATTCTGTTCCTTTGCTGGGAACGCAGTGAGCGCCAGCTCCCCCCTTCCCCCTTTTCCCCTAAGATGAAAGATGACAAGTGAAAACTAGGTTAATCAAATTTTGCTTAGGACACTGAAGGGGGTTGGGTTGGCCCTGTTTGGCACAGTCTGTGCTCTTGGGAGTTTTACATACACAAAAATGTTCTGAGGGCAGAATGAAAAATAATTGGTTAAGAAATTACCAATCATATTATAGAGGAGGTGGGTCCAAGCAACTCCAACCAATAATTAGAGACACATTGACCTATTGTGCTTATGGGAGTTTTACTTATACAAAAATGTTCTGAGGGCAGAATTAAAAATGGTTCAGAGAAATAACCAATCATATTATACAGGAGGTGGGTTCAAGCAACTAGGGCAGGACAAAGACTTCTATAATTATTATCAATAATATAATGAATAATAATGATAATAATATAATAATTAATAATATTATCAATAATATAATTAATCGTGATAGTATAATAATTAATGATATATCAATAATAATGTAATAATTCATAATTATTCTAATAACATGTTTATTTATTATTATTATTATTATTATATTTTATATGTTTTTATATTATTTTATGGTCATTTCTCTGAACCATTTTTAATTCTGCCCTCAGAACATTTTTGTATAAGTAAAACTCCTATGGGCACAATAGGTCAATGTGTCTCTAAGCAGGAGATAGACCAACGGCCAATCACTGCATAAGATTCATCATCTAACTAAGGGTATGCTGGGCTTTAAAGGGTTATTGCTGGTTGTGAGCATCATTTCAGGGATTTTCACAGCGCTCTGATTTCTCGTTCCCAACTAGGTGCTGTCTGAAGAAGGCTGCTGAGGTTGCATGTCTGCTGAGAGCCGGTCAGCTGACAGTCATCCTGCAAGGTGAGTCAGCTGCTTTTGCTACAGTACGCCTGACCCAAAATCTACATACCGGACCTGTGTGATCTCTTCTCTGTCTGCGTTACTCGCGGGTGTGTTACAGAATTATCTCACAGGGAAGGTGTTTATAAGAGGGGAGTATAAAACAAAACTGATTATAAGGAAAATAATACCTGCACTAGACCATGACGGAGCACATATAATAGGTCAGAAACTGCAACCTCACAAATGAACACCAGGTGGCACTATTTTCTATAAATACTTATGAAGATATTATGCTTGTGGTCTCCTTGGGATACTGTGTACTGCTACCACTGAATTTCTATATATTGTTTTTTACCTTAATTTTTGATAATTTAAGGCACCTTCATGTCTTACCACTGCTTTTTGTGACACGTGCAGTTACAGCAAAATACTTTTTGAAGGATTATTGTCTGAAATGATCAATGTAAATAATGGTTCTGTTGAAGAGGTTTATCTGCAAAATGTTTATCAGGCTATGGTAAGTCAGGTTATTGTTGTCACCTTTTATCCTTCATTGTGGAGGATCTTGGGGTGTCCAGATCCAGGCTGTATTTTTCTACCTACCCCTAATACTGCAGATCCCTTGGTGCAAGAACAGCACATTGGAGAACATGTGAGCTTGGCTAACTGATACTCATGCACGTGTCCTCAGAGCCAGAAGACCGAGACATGAACTGCGTGGTGTCCAGCCTGGTCCAGGTGATGAGTGACCCATATTGCAGAACTGTGCTGGGCTTCCAGGGGCTGATCCAGAAGGAGTGGGTGATGGCTGGACATCGCTTTCTCAGCAGGGCCAACTACTACCGAGACAGTGACAAGGAAGAGGTGAAGCTCGCAACAGGCCGTGGCAGAGACCCCATCACACCCCGGTGTTAAACAAAGCCTTCCTCATATTCTACCCTCTTGATTAACTTGTTAGCTTGTAGTATCAGCAGTATTTATTGAAGTTAACATTCTGTTAAGTGAATTTTGAAGAGAAGGAAGTTTTATTATTGTTTTTACTTTTAAACTATTTAGCAGATGCATCTATTTTTTAGAAAGCAGGGATAAACAGTCCCAGGAGCTATTGGGGTTAAGGGCCTTGTTCAGGGACCCAGGGATGAAATCACTCTTCTGACCATGGGATTTGAACCAGCGACCTTGTGATAGCAGTCCAAACAAACTAAAGAAAGCGAGACCAACCAATCCGATGTCATGGTCCTGGTCCTGGTTGTTTGGATGCACCTTCTCTGCAATGTGATTGGTTGTCTCTCTGAAACAATCACTTTTAGTTCTGCCTTCAGAACATTTTTGTGTAAGTAAAATTCCCACAAGTTTGCAATCCACCATCCACTTTGCAATACGTTGTCATTTTGTCACTGTCAAATTCTTTGTTTGGTTTGGGTGCATGACAATCTGTAAGATTTTCAGCTCATGGCTGTGAGATGGTGCCATGGACTAATGGAAATTCTGAGTTGAGTGACATCACGTATGACAATCTCCTGTTCCAGCTACCACATCTCGGAACAAACATAGCCGCCTCCATGAACATGCTGCTATGTGTTGTTGCTTTATATTTTAGCAGATTTGGAGTATTATAATTGGATAATTTGGAGATTATGTAGATAGAGACATAAACAAACAAGAAACACAAACTAGTCAAACCACATTACAGTAAAAGCTTTATAAAATATTTTAGCACATTCATAGCGATATTCTTTTTTCGAGAGGCAAAAAAACTACAAGCCGCCATGTTGAAATTACGTCACGGGGCAAATCTCGCACACTGAGGTCTCCTGTGCCGATTCTCTCAACAGGCTCCCGTGTTCCTGCTCTTCCTGGACTGCGTCTGGCAGCTATGGGCACAGTGTCCCACACGCTTCCAGTTCACCGGGGACTACCTCCTGGCTCTCCATGACAGCGCCCACCTCCCGCTCTTCAGTACCTTCTTGTTCAACTGCCAGAGGGAGAGGAGCCGCCCGTCTCAGGTAGCAGCCGCCGCTGCCGAGGGTCTCGACCATACAGCAAGCTGGCCGGGAAACCAAGATGGCCTCCCGGCCTCCCATCCTCTTTTTTCACTTATGCGAAGCAGTTATGTAATCCTGACAATTTACAGGTCACTCAGCACATCTGCCTGTGGGTAGAAACAGTATTCCAGCTAATGAATGGGGTTGATAACACAGCATTTTATGAGGGCGGATGATGGTTAACAACAGCGCAGACTGGGTAGCATTGTCACGTTAAATATTTTAGCTAACTGAAATTCTAGCGACTAAGACACTTACACTACATGATAGCTAATTCATCCAGCCGACCTCCAGACGCTTATTCAGTACAGGGATGATGGGTAGGGCCACACAAACGCAAGGGCGGACCGCCAACAATTTCTACTGCTTGGGCCGCTTCTTCTCCAAAACAAAGACTCATTATCCATGCTCTCATGCTACTCAAGCAGCGCAGGTTGTGAGGCAGGCGAAGCCCATTGTGGGAGTCCTGTCCTTCACAGGGCACACGTATGCTCTGGCCAGTTTAGAGAGACCGATTCGCCTGGAGGATTCCAGTAATACCAGAGGAAGCCCACACAATTCTGGGGGGATGGGAAAAGTCCACACAAACAGCAAGGGTGGGATCCGATGTACAAACCCTGGAGGTGTGAAGCCACAGTGAGACCGGCTGAGTATTACATTACGACAGAACTTCTCACACAGGTCCCAGTTGGTGATCATTAAAAAGCCCACTTGATAATATTCACTGACTGTGGGAGGGAACCTTATGGATCAAACTGTGTTTACCTAATATGGAGATAAATACAGAGTAGTGGTTGAGAAACCCCACATTAGTTTGATGCTAAATGAAAGGTTGGGGTCACACAACGTGAGCCACTGTCTGTCTTAGCATCACTGGCCCAGTATGGAATGATAAAAAGGTATGTAAGTAAGAGATTTCAGTTACAGGGTCTTTCAGACCCATCTGAGTGTTATTAATCCATCATGCTGTGTCCCCAGCGCCTGCCCCAGAGCTACACCCCCGTCAATGGTTGCTGGAGGGAGGCCACGCCCCCCGATTCTACTCAGGATCCATTGGACCCCCTGTTCCCAGCCGTGTGGGACTGGGCCCTGCAGTACAGCCCCCAGAGACGAGCCCAATTCAGCCAGCCTCTGACCAACTCTGGCCCAGTCCACTCGGTCCTGAACGGGAACTTAAATACCACCCCTCATTACCACAAGGTCAGAGCAACATGATTATATTATTATGCATGATTATAAGCACGGACACAGATGCCCCCCACGGTACGATGGTCGGTCTTATAAATAGTGCCGTAACGATCCATATTCCATAGTCATCAAACTTGATCTGTTCCCAGACTAGCGATATGCCGCACGATACGTTCTACTGGTGCTGGGCGATGGCAGCAACCACTCAGCCACGCTTCCAGTTTCTGCAGTGATCACAGACGTAAACAACTCAGTGTTTAACAGCATGTCGTACATCATTTTTTTTTTTCTATTTAATTAAATAAGCTTGTGCTCATCTATTTACTTCTACATTACTGGTATTAGTTACAGTAATTATTTATGATCTGACTTAGTGAAAGTAGTTATATACTTATTTATTTATTATATCACATTCATATTCAACTTACGATATTTTCCATTTACGACGGGCTATCAGAACGTAAGCTCATCGTGAGTTGAGGAGTGTCTGTATATACAGTGTAATCCGTAAGGCTTGCGACACGTATGCATGCAAATAGGTGAACATAATACTTATTCTAAGTATTATATTGTTGTTTGTTGGATGTTTCTCAGTTTGTCAGAAGTGAGAATATCGAGCAGATTTTTTTTCTGCACATGGGTCATGTTACACAAATTTTTGTGTCCATATGTCCTATGAGTGAGATGACAATAGAGAATCTTGAATCTTGCCGGTAAAGTTTGACAGCACCCACAAGTGGTTTTAGACAACAAGCAGCACTATCCACTCAATCTTTCATAGCCACATGAATGTCATGTGGGTTTAAGTGATGAAGAAATAGTGGAGAGCTGTTTATGTGCCTGTTTATGTTTCTAAAATCCAGCTGGTATGTGAATATACAGTCTCAGTGTCATCTGTATTGGTACTGAATGAGTAAAACCTTGGTGCTAAATAACAATGGTGTGATGAAAAGCACATTTAAGAGGCCATATGTGAAAGTTTAGGGGCTAAAAGAACACTTGATGGTCTGTTTGGAAGTAAAAAAGCTCTCTGTTCCTCAAAAAAACCTTCAAAACAATCTAAAGAGCGGTTTT
The DNA here is from genome assembly GCA_015163995.2 of Mormyrus lacerda. Classification (NCBI taxonomy): domain Eukaryota; kingdom Metazoa; phylum Chordata; class Actinopteri; order Osteoglossiformes; family Mormyridae; genus Mormyrus; species Mormyrus lacerda. The sequence goes on along the minus strand of JAABNX020000151.1, from coordinate 16,205,585 downwards.
GGGTCGCTCTGTGCCACTCCTCTGGCTGGTTTGGCATGGCAGTCACAGCTGGAATGTCCACCATCTGTCCTTCTGCTCTCCCCTCGTCTGTGTAATTACGGCACTGCGTCGGCTCCGCCCAATGCTGGAAAAGCGTGGGCGTGCCCGCAGTGGTCCACACCAAGGATTCTGGGGACCTGGTAGAAAGCACTCAGCTTAGCATCCCAGGGAGAGCGTGACAGGAGCCAATTGAATGTGGCTGTCATAGTCATGTGACTCCAGCTCCATGTGACTCTGCTTCCATGTGATTCTTGTGCTTTACAGCTGGGTTTTTTTTAGTGGACCAGAATATTTTTTCCCAAAATGTTATTTTTGTACTTTTGTGTTTCCTCAAAACTCCTCGTAGTTGTGAATAAACGTTGCATAGTTTATCAACGAATAACCTATCCATGCTTTAATCAAATCAAAGGATAAATGTCCGGAGGGTAAGATGAAATGAATGCATACAGCATTTGACACAAATTGATTAATGCAGTGCGAGGCGATTGCCGAATGTCCACCCGCAAACCGTTTAATTTTTCTATCCTGCACCCCTTCCCCTGTCCCCAAATGAGGCTGTAATTGCCTAAGCAGTCAGTCTCTCAAACTGGGACTTCACCCAAGACCAATATTGTCATTCAGTCCAAGGTGATGAAATGACACTCCCACTTTCAGCAACATTAAACATTCATCCGCGTAGCAGAACAAGGCCAGTCACCGGTGTTTCTCTGAGCTGCTCTCGAATAACGCCAGCTCGGACGATAGCAATAATTACGACACGGACGAATAGGTCGCCTCGTCCCGGAAATGGAATGATCTTGAGGGGTGGTGAATTAGAACGTGAGTTTTTAATAGCTTGATTTAAAAGTGTATCGAGTCAAGGATATTTTTTTATCAAACAGCCCCCGTGTCTTCCTCTCTCCCGCTCAGCCGATGGATGGCACCCTGGGCTCCGTCTTCCTTCTGTCCCGGGGCAGCTTCTCCTCTCCCTCGCACCTTCTGCCCTGGCGTGGTGGGGGGGGGTCCGGGGGGTCCTACCGAAAGAGCCACCGGCGAGCCCCTTCGTGCGACAGCTTGCCCGGGCTGGAGAGGCTGCAGAAGGCCTGTTTACAGGCGGAGTCCTGCAGAGGGCACTCTGAGCTGCAGGAGCTGCTTCCTCAGTTGCTGGGTCCTTGCGTGGGGATATGGAGGGAATGCTATCTCCGCGGGGCCCTGCAGGCACAGGTATTTGCTGAATCAAAGTTGCCTTCATTGACCGTTGACTTGACACGTGACTCCTTGCGGTGACATTGTCCTTTGTGGTTGAAGGCCTTTTCACACCCTGCACCCGTGTCCTCACACCACCCGCTGGACCGACTGGCACAGGAGGTGCAGCAGCTGAGAGACAGGCTGGCGGAGGCGGTGGTGGCGGGATCCAGATCCAAGAAGCAGGAGCCACACCGGGCCAACGTCAACCTGAACCAGAACGCCAATGGCGGCACCTTCCTCTTCTCTGCCCCGAGAATCTCCGTGGCCCGGGCCCCACCCCCGACATCCGCCCTGCCCGCCCTCGCCCCGCGGGATACCGGCAAGCGCACGTTCCTCTTTGGCCAATCGCAGGATGGCCGACCGGACCTGCGCTATGCCCCCATGCCCATCACCAGGCTGAGCAAGAAGAAAGGTTCATCGCTGGCATCTTAAGTGCATTATCCCAGTACACCTGCACAGTAAACTGCGAAGGTACGGAACAGAGAGCAGCATTAATGACCAGACTCCCCTCACTCCTGTTGTGTCCCGAGCTGAACAGCGAAATTAACTTCCCATAATGCAACAGGATAGAGTGACATCACCAAACAACACAATGATAAGCATCTTATTGATTAAAATCATGTCACATTAAAATCCTAATGGCTTTCTCAAACTTTTATTTTAGGAATAAATTTCAGAGCATATTCTTAAGATTGCCTTAGATTAAACATTATTTTTACAGAAGTTTTCTTTAGTGACTGATCTTCAGTATGTTTTCTGGGTTTCAGACATTTATTGTTGTAAGCTATTTTCTTTTTTGTTATACACAAATGCCATTTATTTTACTCATCAACTCTACATGTTTACAACATGTTTATATGTTCATTTTCACAGTTTGATGTTCACTCTAGTTAGTTGTATCTTCTTTCCCAAATCTGAATTGTTTGTTCAATCTACAAGTTATATCAAGCTTAACATGAACATTGAACTAACCATCCAAATGAAAGCTCAAGGATGAAAAGTACTGGGTATATTTTTCATTACCAGCTTCTCTCTGTCATTTGTTAATAACCCTTTTTTGTGCAGAGTCATTACAAAAAAAATGGGTCTGCCTGACAACAGCTGGATATGACTAATATCAGTATTGGTCCATGGGTTGTGAGCAATTCTAAAAATCTCTACAGAAGGGAGATAGTTTAACAGAAAACCGCAAAAGTGCTAAAATAACCTACCTTTCAGGGGCTCTTTGTATTTAACTGGATTCTGCTGGTTAAATAATTTTGATACAGAAGTTTTATATGGTGTCAAAATCCTCTAAACATACTATGCATTAACTGTAGTCTAAATATGATTACAGCATACAGTATTATACCAGCAGGAAAAAATACACATACTTGGTACAGAGGGGAAAAATGGTTGTATGTTACTTTTTCTCAAACAAAATTTAATTTGAATAGTACCTACCCTCCAGTAGGTGGGAGGGTTTTGATTGAAATTCATAGCACTATAAATGATGGGACTGCAGTCACTGAGTGCCAAATGTTTATTATAACTATTGTATTGTGCATGAAGCCTGCAGGAGGCTATAATGCGGCTGTGAAAAGAAGTGCCCGACATGTGTAATAGTATGTATTCACATTCCTGATTGGCTACAGCTCGCCCAACCAGATGGTACAACAGTGACATTAAGATTAAAGAAAAAAAAAACTTTTTTCAGTATTATGAGTATTACAAAGAAATTGTAGTATTAGTCGCTGCCGGCATTAACATTCCCTGCAACCCTGACCAGGAAAAGTTAAATGATGGGTGAATGATATTAACATGCTAAATATAACTGAGTAATCAGCTGAAAGCAACTGCCAGCATCTATTTTTGTTATTTATATTTATAATCTGTACATATAGCCTGCATTGAATGAATAGTTCTAGGATTTTTCCCCAAGTGCAGCGTGGCTCTGGGACGTAAAAGGACGGTCAGTGAGGCCTGTTTATATGAAGTGAATCTCCAGGTGACAAAGCACTGGGATCATTTTGGCTTTTTATCTCCTCTAATGAGACCCCATCTTACTAATCTTGTACGTCAGGGTTTCTCGACTGGTGGGTTGTGACCCAGAAGTGAGTTGTGGAGGGTGAGGTGTTAAAAAAAAAAAAAAAGAGTAATATGATTGGCGGATCTCCCAACGCCATTTAACATAGACAGCTCCCCACCATGGTCGACAACAGAATTGTCCTGACTTACTGACCAAGGAATAGTGTAGGTCCTGGGGCTAAAACATTTGAGAACCATTGCTGTAGCTACTAGGGTACATTTACTTCATGTGTTTCAGACATTCTGGAGTAAAAAAATAAAAGTGCTTCCACCCCAAATTATCACATATGGAGAATAAGAAATTTAGTTCAGCTTTTCTGATCTCAACATCTAATATATAATTCTTAGCATAGCTATACGAAATGGACAGCATTATGCAGACAATATTACTTTATATCAAAAGTGGTAAATGTCAAACAAAATATTTATTCTGTTTTAATCTATCATTGTAGTGCTTTTGTCCCAACTGGTTCATGGAGAAAACAATGGTCAAACAATATAAAATTATTGCAATTCAGTAAAATGGCGGCTATTTGAAGGATATCCTTTGAAATAGAAATCCTTCTGCATCAAATAAAACGTTTTTTTGATGTATGGATATTTCCTGTTTTGGTACAAATGAAACCTTTGAATATGTATATATTTTGTGTTTTTGCATTTTATTTAATGAACAAAAGGAATAAACTTTTGTTTTGAAAATCTTGTCTGCCTGTTTTTCCCCCCGGAAATTGTATCGTAAAGCAATTTGATTGGGGAAAAAAAAAAAAAAAAAAGACTCAAACAGAATGTTTTATTTTTTTATTGAAAATAAATATATTTACAGCATTGTCTGTCATTTGAAATAGCTTGATTAGTACTACTAAACGCTGAAGTGAACAGTTAAAATGAACAATTTTAAAACTTGGGTCACATATTACACCTTATAAAAGTTACTATGGAAACAGCTCAAACATTCATTGCCATTGCGATACCTTGAACCTTTATGACTTACACTTCTGAAATAGCTCCTGTCCAACAGGAAATCTGATCAGTTTGAATTTATATATACACACACTGAAGACACAACGTACTAGAATACCAAATCACTGTACAATAAGCTTAGTAAATGTATATTTATCTTTCACAACTGAAGATCCAAACAAGAAAAGAACCAAATAAGACTAACATTCTGTTGAATCTCCAGTCATGGTCACCCAGATATCCCCTTTTGAAATTCACATTAAGTGTTTATCTTAATATCCCAAACACTGGTAGACACATACTTATCTTAATTAATTCTGACTGGAGTCAGTGGTCCAATATAAATATATATATATATATATAGTGAAACATACACTGCCATAATGGTTTTTTGCTTCAGAAAATACTTGACGTCCTGATTTTGGGTTGTTATATCAAATCAGTCTTTCACTTATTACTGAGAAGTCCAAACCTCAGTTTAAACAGTTGATGAACTAGCCTCTTAAATGTTAGGATGACCCAAGGAAACATCAACCATCCTCAGTTTCCCCTCCATTCCTCCCCCTTGATGACCGTTCGCTGCAGACTCCAAAACGGGACGCAGACGGGTGTGCTGAGGGCGTCTGGGACGTGCAGCAGGTCACCAAGATGGCGGATGGACTTACACATGGGACAAGGGTAGTCGGAGAGACCCTCGATGTCCTCGAAGGCTAGGTTGACAATGCGGTCAATGCAGGCATCGCAATAGAGATGCCCACAGGAGAGGCGCCTCAGTCGGGCATCATAGGTGATGCAACACTGGCAGTGGGGTAAATCGGGGCCCAAAGACAGGCTTCCACTCAGGGAGCTGCTCTCTACACTCCCAGCCTGACTTGACTTTGTGGGAGACCTGTAGAAATGACGTTAACTAATGGTTAGAAAACTGGTCATTAAAGACCATGTACTGCAAATCAAATCCTCCATGGCGAATAGCCTCAATATCATTTGTAAAGGAATCTCAGATCAGTTATTTACACTCTGGTACAAATGGGCATTATACTAAATCCGGCAAAACGGGTTTAGATGCCAAGTGAACAAAATTTACAAAAATGCATCAGCTTCGATATGTACTACTTTTCCATATCATAATGCGTACCACACGAAACTACGACACAGTGCCTGTGGTGACCTCATTACAAAAATGTTACAAGTAATAAATATTTTTTAAACTCTCTTTTACGCTTTTGTTATTTCTTTTCGTATGGCAAGCACGTTTAATCCTAACGAATCACCAAAACGTCTTTATTCCTTACCCTTATGAAACGGATATACTTCAGTCCCCCCCTGTTGAAAACAGACAACCCAGATATATACTACTGGGATGCAACTATGATTTGCATACAAAAATTTACTAGCTACGCAATTGTTTTTGAATAACATACCAACGCGTAATAAATCAAATTAATGCCGTTTTGTGCGCGGTGTGGCTAAAGAGATACTGAGCGAACGCGACAATTAAAGAGCGATCATTAAGGAGGAATGCAAAATGCTTGGAAACAATGCTTCGTATAATTCTAATATTGCATTTAGAGACTGTGGTACTGACGATGCCAGGTAAACGCACCTCTGCCCGGTACACGACTCACGTCTGAAGCAGTCAAAGCTCAGAGCCGAGAAGATCCTCCACAGCAGATCCATGTTGTCAGCTATCATACTGATCCCGTCCGTGCGATCGGTCCGCCAGCGGTTTTTGCTGGAACATGCTGAAGCTGCTGGTATTTTGATCGGCACCGAATTGTTTCAGCAGCCTCCGGTCTGGTCGTATTTACATGTTGAAGAATCCAGCGCATAGGTAAACCCACCGGTACTGAACTGCAAATCCCAAAAGGGTTTCTGGTAAAAGGGGGTATCTAGAAAATATCCATTTGCTTTCGATAGCGCCGTTAACTGGACCTCTGCGTCAGCGTAAAGGTGAAACCTGTTGTACAACAGGAATGGGAGCTGGGAAAAAAAACAGGCGATGCTCACTGTTTGCTAATAGGATTCAGGTGGAACAGAGCAAACGTGGGCGTTAAGTTGGTGATTTGCATTTCAAAACCTAATGTGAATTAAGCAAACGTATGGACAACGGGCTATATCGACCGATTCTGAAGTGTTTTGTTTAATTTTAACTTGTACTGTTAAAATTTTGCATCTTATCCGTGGTTTGTCAATGGCCAGAATATTTAGTTACGTTACTGCACTCGACCAAATACAAAAATGCTTCGAGTCAATAATCATAGATCATTTGGGGAACATAGATATTTTACTTGGTTGTAAACAAATTGCCATTGTAAAATATATTTAAAATTGTGTCTAGAGATAGCTTAACTAGGCTCATCAAATAGTAATGGTTCCAAGACATCGACATGAAAAAGACAGATCATATTCTCATTGCTTCAGGGTGAGCACACCGTGAGCCGTATTTGATAACCGGGATCTGAATAAGTCAAGAAAGTATAACTGCTCTTTCCGCAACCAGTTATTTTACTTGCCCGACACACCCAGGGTCCGAAACCTAGCATGACAACCGCTAGGTGGCGACACAGCCATCATTTTAATTTAACTGGAAGCTGCACGTGTATTTGTTACATAAATTGTATTGTAATGGACCTCAGGAATACACACAAATATAAATAATCTTGATCCCCTTCACTTGTATTAATCAAAATACAAATATATGAAATTGAAGACAACACGAAGGTGAACACATTATCCTTACATGACAATATTGGAGTATTTTGCATGTAAACTGCATGTAATTAACATGTAAACATTAATGTAACCCCAAATCCACAATCAGGATTATGAAAGTGCATTTTCCCATGGTAAAATACAAAGATACAAAGCTCTTCTTTCATTTGAAAACATATAAATAACTGGTTCAGCAACAGAAAATTCCTATGCATACATGCAAACTGTATGTAAAGACACAAATATTTGTACTGCGGTTTAAAAATCACAAGATACTTGTATGCTTGTATTCAGATGGAGGCAGCTAATTATGGTTATTATTTGTAGTTTGTTATTTGCTCTTTAGTATTAATTTAATATTTCTTGGTTCCTCGTAATATTTTAACAAGGCTGTAGATTTGGGTACGGACGGTAGGGAGAAATCCTTACTGATATTGTAGGAGTATGTGTGTGTTTTCAGAGTCAAGGGGGTTGGGGCTGATTTGGTCCCTACCAATGCTAGAATAAAACCCATGTCATTTTAATCTACAATTAGTTGACAGAAATGCAAAAAATCTACAAATTGTCATGAATAGTCTATCTGGTTACTTTTTATGTACAGGGTGGTATGAATGTAATATATAGAGTCAGGTAGTGTTGGAAATCTTGTAAGATTCACTCTTGGGTAATTTGCTCAGTCTGCTGGTGCTTTATGTATGTATATGTATATACATACACACATGTGTGTGTGTGTGTGTGAGAAAGAGAGAGAGAGAGAGAGAGAGAGAGAAAGTGGGTATACCTTACCTTATGGGGACACGATGTCCCCACAATGTGATAAATATCCAGTTTTTTTCCCCTTAAGGGGACCAGATTCCAGGTCCCCATGTGATAAAACTCAATTTTATAAAAATCCATGGTTACAATGAAAAAACTAAAAATGCAAAAACTCTTGTATTCTGCATGGTTACTTATGGTCATGGTTAGGGCTGCGTAGGGGTTAAGGTTGTCATAGTTAGCATTAGCATTTTTCCCATACAAATGAATGAGCGGTCCCCAAAAAGATATGACTACATGACTGTGAGTGTGTGTGTTTGTGTGTGCAGTAGGGATGAGACATGATTTTCGAATACTCGAACATTCGATATACATTCGAATATCGAATAGTTATTTCGAATACACTTAAGGGACTTCGAAAAAAAAAACACGGAACAGAAATGAGGACGTTTCCTCACCAATACGTCATGTAACGCATTAATTCAGCCTGAGGGTGTCGCTAACAGTAAAGCTCCCTACAGGCACGGGAGACTAGGTCTACTAGCCCATAGGCTACTCCAGAAGAAGAAAGCTGAATTTTACCGTGCGGCGTGAATAATGCAGAGACCTAAGGCTAGTAAAAGTTCCGTATGGGACTCGTCTCCACCCTGAACATGTGGACATGTTAATTTTTTGGAACAAAAATATGGCATAGGTCTATTAGGCTATGAGTGCTTGTTTAAACGTGTTATATATTGTTGCCGACAGTTCAAGCCGTTTCACCGGATTTAGCCTTATTGGCTATGCAGTTCTAAATGTGGTTAGTGATGCATTTTTAAAATTGAGTTAATCTAAAATATAGTTTAACGGGTGAGTTGCTCTTGTTCATTTACTGTACTGTGATTTGGAACAGTTTGTGTTGTGTGATTAAACAGTAAAAAATACCTTTTTCACCCTCTATGTCGTCGTGTGTTTGTGCGCGGGGGGGGGGAGCGATTTTCGAATAGTTCTCCTTGATTTTCGAATAGTGTTTTTGCCAAATAGTCACATCCCTAGTGTCCAGTGGACCTAAGATTGTGTTTTTCTGGCCAAAGCAGCTCCAAACAAGATGAGCAGTTCATCGCTTAGGACTGCCAATTTATTTGTTTTCTGGTGCCATTTATGGACCCAGGTTGTGGCAGTTGAATATTTTCCAGAATGTTGCAGAATCACCACAGCAACTATGTTTGAGATAAAACAACATGAAAAAAATAAACACGTTATGAATATTGAATTTCTTAACGGGAAACAAGAATGGCCTACTGATTACGGTTTATCTGCTGAGAGGAGACTGTTCCAATATATAAAAATCAATAAAATGGATTAACCACCTGGTTCGGTAAATCAGAAGCTATTTCAATAAAATGTGAATCAGAATCACTTTTTATCTTAAAGAATAATAGTCTTTCTGGATAAAATTAATTATTTGTTTACCACAAATAATCGTTTAAAGAAAATTAAGGGCATTATCAGCAGAGCCAAATCCAAGCATTGGCAAGGTCAGCCCAGATTTAATTATATATACAGCACACACATACACACACACACATACATTGTGTCATGACCGAGCTCCGTGCACGAACCAGGGAAGCAGGAGAGGAACACGTAAGATCTGGGAACATGGGATTTAAGGGGAATTGGAGCATGGAACAAGCAAAGAACAAGCAACACTACACCAAACCACACAATCTACACAATCAGACTTCAATGACAGACGTGGGGAAACATACACTGACGTGGACTTAAATACACCACACTTAATGGAAATAACAAGAAACAGCTGCTAAACGTGGGGATTCCACGTGAGGTTAATGAGGGAGGCGTGGCACACAGGAGGATCGGACGAGCAGGGCGTGACACGTTGCGTAAAAATATCTTTAAGGGGACCGCTTGTTCATTTCTATGGGAAAAATGCTAACGTTAACTATGACATCCTTATCCCCTACCCAGCTCTAACCTTAATCACAAGTAACCAAGCAAAATACAACAGTTTTTGCATTTTTAGTTTTTTCATTGCAGTTACAGATTCTTACTAAACTGAGTTCTCCCTTATGGGGACCGGTTTATGAGGACCGGTACTCCTTCATGACAGGCTTATAAAAATATGAAGTATGTTGGGAGAGGGCCCAAAAATGTCATCTCCCTTATTCTATGATCTGCCCTGGTGGTCAGATCAATAGATTATTTGTTTATTTGACATTTAAATCTGATCCAGCCGAATGATTCCTTAAGAGTTACGCCTTCATCTTCACACTCTTCCTCCTGGCTCAGGCCAGACCTCTCTTTCCATTGGCATATATTCTAGCTCATTTCGAGTGATTCCCAGACATTCCCAAGCCAAACAGAAGATATAATCCTTCCAGCATAACCGGGATCTTCCTTCAGGCCTCTGCCCAGTGGGACACGCCCAGAATGGCTCCCATGGGCCGAACTGATGGCATCCTTACAAGATGTTTAAACCACCTCGACCCAGTCCTTTTGGAGGAGCAACTCTCTTTTGAGGTCCCTCCAGATCTCCTCATGTCACAGAAAGTGAGCCTAGTGACCCTGCAGAGAAGCTTAATTTCATTCATCACACACAGCTCATGACTGTAGGTGACGACAGGGACATAGAATAAGTGGTAAAACGTGACTCTAGCCTGATGACTCATGTCTTGCTTCACCAACACAGATTTCTTCATCGTCCTCAGGACTGCAGCCACCCAACTGATCTGATCTACCTGTCAGTATCATGCTCCCTCTTACTGTCACACGTGAACAAAACCCCGATGTACTTAAACTCCTCCCCCAAGAGCATAATCTCCCACTGAACTGAATGGGGGATCTGAGCTTATTCCATTAGCTAAAAACAGGGGTGTTGTTTGAGTCTTGAGTCTTGGTTAAGCGAGCCAAGAAATCTTTAGATTTTCATCTGATAGGCTAAATGCACGATTTTCAAGTTATTTCAGAGTAAAACATATATCATGTGAGATACTCAACCAAAAGGTTCTGGTGAGTTGCATGTGGTTTTCACAACATGAAATCAAAATAAACAAAATTATGGCAATCTGAGTTAGCACTACCTCCTGCGCCACCATCTTCCCCTTCCCCTTTGACAATGATGAAGCAGTATGTTGCCAATGCTTATTATAAATCCTTATTAACCATAACAGTCTTTTAAACATTTTCTCCATGATCTGATATATACAAAATGTTACATCTAAAACGGATGAATATTGACTGCAATGCAAGATGATGAACAAAAAGTTGTTTTTCTCATCCTCGCTGCATCACACCAGCGTCAAACTGCTCAAGTGAGCGCCAAGATCCTGCTTGGATGTAGTCAAAAGAACAGCATTATCTGTAAATTGCAGCAACGATGTATCCAACTGCTTTTGCTGCAAATCCTGTCTATGAAAATCACCAACGGTGAATGAAAAGTACACCTTGATGGAAGAGATTTAAGAAGTAATTACAAAAGAATTGAGCTATATTTGAGCATATGGGGAAAGCTTATATCTTTTCTCCAGATAAAGTTTGTCTAACAGAATATTTCATGAAGACTTATACTGTACAAAAAAAAAAAAAACTCAGTCCAGATGTATTCCATGAGAATGCATCTGTAATACTTTAGAATATTAGAATTTAGTGATCAGTGTTACCACAGCACAGCATGCAACAACAAAATGTGTCCTCTGCATTTAGTCCGTATGTGACATAGCAGGAGGCAGCTAATTCAGTGCCTGGGGACGGTACCTTGCTTAGGGTACCTCAGTGGTGACTTGCTGGTGAGGGATTCAAACCTGCAATCTTTCAATTACAAGCGTGCTTCCCTAACCATCAAGCTACCACTGCCCAGGCTTATACCTATATTTTCATACCTAAGAATATAATTTTCATACTTAAGTAAAGGCAGATACCACACCATTATGTTGCTCAAGTAAAAGTAAAAATCACCTAGTAAAATACTACTCAAGTAAAAGTCAAAACACTTGGCTTTAGAATGACTTAAGTAAAAAGTAGTATTATACCTACAAACGAATTTATTCACCTTACAGGAAGCATCATTTTAACCTTAAGTTCTAATAGAATAATAGTCAAGACCTTGACCTGTAAAGGATTTCCTGCACGCTATTAAAATGTCCCTGAAAAAAAACGAATTACTACGTATGGGTCTCTTGTTATGGCGTAAAACAAGGGAAAACCCCGTCAATTTGTTTTAGGACCACGTGCATAATTGTTAAACGTACAGTGTATAAGGTGAGACTGTTTTGTATTTCAAATTTTTAAGGAGGTGCGGTAGAAGGTGCTTGGGTTATGGAGTGCAGACAATTTCTAATTTTTAAAGGCATTTTTTTCATATAAATATTTCAAAAATCCTATTTGAAGACATTCCAGCGCCCGATTGGATCCCCCATTCAACCCTTCGAATGGAGTGCTCCTCTAAACGTAAAGAAGGGAGGGGAAGGAGAGGGAGGGGTGCATCGTGTAATGTGGTTCCTCTCCTGTCTTGCTCCTTCTAGTAAGTCCGTTCGTGTCTAGTCGCAGCCTCCGGTGGTCTGTTCTCCGCGACGGTCCCTGCGCAGCATCTCAAGGGTCATTCCTTTCCTTGACGTTGGCATAAAACGGTAAGGTAGGGACCTCCTGCGTTTTGTAATGCTGCAATAGTGGCAAAAAAAAGAATATGTAAAATTTACGTTCAAAGAGTAATAAATAGGTAAATAAGCATTGTGTTTCTGCATGTTTGCCTGTAGTAGCCGGAATCTAGACTTAGGCGTGTTCCATGGTTTTCACCGCTTGTTTCAGTCTTTATAGAGACAGTCATGTTTTAGAGAGCGTAATGCATCATGGATCAGTTTTTGAGGGTTATACACACACACACACGTATATCGTACTGCAACGGTGTTATGTTAATCTCAATTATAGCCGTATGTGGTATGAAATGGGACAGTTCGTGCAATTGTCACTGATTCACCGCTGCGTTATAATAAATATAAATGTCAGACCACCGACAATATTTCATCATGAAGCTGTAGTTTTGGTTTTTTCCTAAACATTTTTTTTTCATTAACTCACCGGGAAACTAGAGGATGGCGCGTAGCTCTTGCCGAGTTTATGGGAAGCATGCTGTCCCCATTCGCCTCTCCCCTTCACCTTACTTCGGCTGAAATAGTGATTGACGGGGGTGTGTTAGTGACATTTATGCTTTCCATATTAAAATGTAGTATTCTTTCACGCTGGTGACCTCCCGTTGATGTTGGTTTAGCTTATCGTATTTCTGTAATGATTAAATGTATTGTTAGAAAGACAGTCAACAAATCAGATCGAGTACCCTGTACCTATCGGCTAATTGCGTATATAAATGTTGCCTATAACGGTTATTAAATGACCTTCGCTGACTCCAGGCGGCACTCGTAGTATTTTGGCCTTGTTTGCTGAACGCTGTGACTATGGTGAAATATAGCAGGCTGTAAAATGAGCTGATGATATCCCCCATTGCAGTGGCGCGTTAGTTCTGCTACAACGACCTTGTCATTACAAAACATGTCACATTCTGCAGTTCAGTGAAGGCTGGGATGCCGTTTTTTTAATTCCTGCCATTCCCACTTTACTGCAGTATGCTATGGCTTTGAAGAAATGCTCAAAGTCATTAATTACAAACACATCACCAATCTAAATAACTTTGATGACCAGTATTTAATTCGCACGTCTCCAAATATTATATTTGGCTTCATAAATCTGTCGTGTCTTCTATTTTTGATGCTGCGCTTTGCTTGTTTGAAAAACGAAATGCGCACATACTTCTTTGTACTATGATTCAATGAAGTGCTGTAGGTAAATAACGTGAAGCTACATGTCTGTGAATACATTTATATCATGCTTTAATTTATGAAGTCTTTAATTTATGACCATGCGCGGTTGCACCGTATCACATTATACTTGTTCCATGTTACATTTTTATTTGAACTCTTAATTCATTGGTTAATGTGTCTCGGCTGAAAAACACATTGTTGCCACAGTCGCGAGGCTGTGCGCGGATTTAGGAAGCGTTGCTCACTGCGCCAGGTAAGATCGTGAGATGTATATTGTCCTGTTCGAGAGTCATTGTTTTGTAGGAGTTTTGCTTCAGTTTCCCCCACCATCTTATGACTCAAGGTTTCACTTTGAAGTAAAATTGGTTAAAAAAAAAATGCTTATTGGTTAAAATTGCAAAAAAAAATTTGTTATATGAAAATGTTGGTTTCCAGTCTGTGAATAGTGTACGAACACATAAAGATGAAATTAACGTAAAAACAAAAGCATGTTATGATTGCCTAAATTTGGATTTAATCCCATTTAAAAAGTAGGACATTCACAATAAAGTCAAAGAACACTAATCAGAGATAATAATATCCTCCTGGGTTCTAGTGAAACACTGACCCTACTGGAAACACATTTTATGATAGGATTACGGGCTCAGTCTGCTTCCATTTGCCTGTGTGTGGAGGGCGTGGCCAGGGAGCAGCTACATCACTCGTGACTCCTGTGCATTTAATATAAATCAGAGCCCCTCCCCCACAGCTGATGTATGTGTTTCTGTGCGACACTCTTATGAAACACCAGGCAGATGGGCACCTGTGCTTGCCCTCATTTTATGCCACGACACTATATTCATTTTATATAAGCAGAAAAAAACAGAAATGTAACAATTCTTGCTACAGGAGAGATCATTTTGTGTGTATACTGTTTTTTTTTCCAGTTTGCAGTTTCTCTAACTCCTAGAAAAATATGTCCTGACAGCTCATCTTCTAGACTAGATGCAAATTTTGTCATATAAATGTTTTTTTTTTTTTTTACCAGCTTGCATTAATGCTGTTTTGTCTCTCAGAATGGGAGAGGGACAAACGTGTAACGTCAGCGGCTCTCATTGTGCTCCGACTGTAAAATAGATGCATGCAATCAGACTGCCTCTGGATCTCCACAGAAAGAAAGAAATCCAGCGAAAAGATGAAAGCACTCCAGAAATTTCTGAATATCTTTCAACTGAAAGCACCGCACAGATACCCTATATGTCGCTCCACATATATACTTCCAGCCGTGTAGCAGCATGGTATCTTTTCTGTTATTCTGGCATTTTCATCGCATTCACAATGAGTCCCTGGGTGGTAACTTCCCAAGCCAGATCCTTTGTCATCTCACTCGGTCACATGACTTTGACTGAAGGGCTGAGGGAATACCCTGTAGAAATCTCTGGTGGCATCATTATGGGGGGAGGCATCACCGGTTTTATGCATCGTATTTTAGGTCATACACTTGGACTGTTTCTATACTGACTGATTTATTAAGGCATTAAAGGCCATTGTATGCATCTAGACAGGCCATAAATCTAGGCATCACGCAGTCACACTAAAATACCTTCCATGTCTGTCTGTCTGTCTGTCTCTCTTAGATTTTAGAGTGTTTAGATCCTGTCCTTTGTTTGTGATTATGGAGTTCGCATGCATACTCTGTGTTGATTGGGATTCCCCTGGATCCTGTAGTTTCCTCCCACAGTCCAAAGACTGCACATCTCATAATGGACTGGCTTTCCTGTCCACGGTGTCCCTATGCCCTCTGCGTCCTGGGATAGGATTCAGGCTAATGTCAATTCTTGCACTGCAGAACTGGGCATGGCAGACGGATGGGAAATGCAGCAGTATCTTATATAATCTGTAACCTGACTGCACGTTCGCATGGACTTCTTTGTCAGAATCGTCTGTTTGTAATCCGTAGTTGGACAAAAAGCTTTGCTTTCCTATCCTAAGGATGTCTAGTCCCCTAAAGAAGTTGTAACATGCCCACTAGTATGGTTCGCGCTGAAACCTTGACAGATCCTTGCTCCGAGGTCGGTGCCGGTCCGTGGGATGGCAGCCTACTCGCTGTCAGGACACTTTGCCGGCCTGTTTGAAGCGGACTCTATGGGGACTGGCCCAGCCGACAGCCCCAGGGGTCTCTGAGCCTCCCACGTATGAAGAGTCCAGTTTCCATGGTGGGGGGGTTTTGAGCTATGCTTGTATTACTGTATCCCCTTTTTATGTGCACTTGTATTAGTCTACACATGCATGTAGATGGGAGATACATCTGGTCTAAAAATAGTCACAATATACTGCACGGATGCAAAAACAATAAGGGCAAGAAATGTGTCTATTTATAGAATCAGTCTGTGCCCATTGCATAACAGTGCTTAGTGTCGTTCTTCTTAAATAAGTGTTTCTTCTGGTGCTGCATGTTGATTGCCATTGAGCAGCTTAGCCTTGCTGTCGCCCCACATCGGCTGCTCCTTGCCTCTCCTCGGCTCCTGGACCCTAGTGTGAGGACAGCGACTCGACAGCGGAGACACGGAAGAGCCCAGGGAGCCTCCCTCTGTCCTGTGCTCATGTGTCAGAGTAGCCTGCTGCTGCTTGTCTCCGTTCTCCATCCCTGAGCGGGGACAATATGGAGACATCTGTTTCTAGTCAAAAAAGACATTCTACTAAGGCTGCTCAATTTAAGGCAAAAATTATAACCACAAAAAATTTTGGTCGGTATTGAGATTACGGTTATTTAACTTGTTGACTTGGGAGATATGCATTTATTGACTTTTTACAAAAAGCCTGTCTTTTTTAACAGTGGATTTCCTGAAACTCAAAATATAACTGAACTGAGAAATAAATAAAAAGTGGTTGGAAAGGGAGCATCATTACAAAACAAAATACAGCATAATATTTTTATCTTGATTATTTTTTTTCGTAATTGTTAGAATCATAATTAAAATTAAAATTTGACTAATTGCCCAGCACTACACCCTACCCTAGTACATTTATATATTAGTATAGTTGGGTGGTGTGGTGTCTAGGGTTGCAAAGAGGTGGAAAATTTCCAGTAAATTTCTGGAAACTTTTCAGAAACTTTCCATGGGAAGATAAACTGGGAAATTTTGGAAATATGGAAGTCCACACAAGTTGTCAAGATACAGCAATGAAAGCAAATTATATGAATAATACAACATAGAATATGACTTATAAGCAGTGTGTTTTGATGCAGATGCTTATTTTTGGGTGTTTTTACACATACATATTGTAATTACTCACAAGCACTTGGTCACACAAGTTTTTTTCAAATACCTTTAAATTCCATGTTATTGGCTAACCTGTAATTAAATCCTCCCCCCCTTTCGTTGTGTGTAGACTTCTCATGTGCTTCCCATGTTCCTTATGTTACTCATGATTCCTTATGATAGACCAAACACACATGATTCCGTGAATGTGTGTATGTTTGTCTGGTGATGTACTGGAATTCCATCCTTGGTGTCCCCAGCCTTGTGGCAGGCCTCTGAATATTGAGGTAACTGACTTTTTAAAATCACTTTAATTACTAGTCTGTGCTTATATGCCATGTGAGTAGGCCTGTCGCGATAAACAATAAATCAATTAATTGCACGATAATTAAAATGAGGTTGATAGTTTCGCGATAATTTTCATTTGCATGCTTGTTTGTTTTTCTTGTGTCTCTCTCTACCAAATGGGAATATCGGGTCTTTTTAGCAAACCTGCTTATTTTGCTCAGCTCACCAAGCAGAGCCGGTGTTATGCCGAAAAAGGCATCCCTGCCGTACAATGCATGCCTGTCTCTAAATGACCGATTGGTCACTGATCTGAAACGAGTTGAGCTACTTTGTTGAGTTAGGCTACTGTAGTGCTCATCGATAGCCCTAATCCTAACCCGTACCCTAACCCTAATCCCCAAATAAACCCTAAAACACCCCTAAAACCCTAACCTCCCAAGAACCCCTAACCCCCCCCAAAAAATTGAAAAGCTCACCTCATCACAACACCGGCATACATTTTACGGCGGGGATGGCTTTTTCATCAGGGATGCCTTTTTTGGCATAACACCGGCTCTTTCGGCTCCTAAACGGCTGTTTTTAATAAACCTGCCCCTCTCTTCCTTTATCCTGATGCTGATTTACGTGACCTGATTTGGGCTTGTTAAACATAAGACGCCTCATTGGCGGGCTTTTTCGGAAGACGCCGTGTTCCGGCCACTGTCGTCCGTAATGTTTAGGCAGCTGAAAAAATATTAATAAAACGGCTCTTGAACAGGAGCCGGCTCCCATCATTCACTAAAAGGAGTCTGCTCAAAGAGCCGCCTCGTTCGCGAACGACACATCACCAGTAATGAGGCGTGAACTCTCGTGTCAGTGGGCTTTTTGCACGTCAGCTTCCGCGTTCATGGAAATGCGGCTCGCTCATTTCCGGTCTGTGAAAAATGGCATTGGTTTATACAGGCCGTTTACAGGATTTGCCCAAACTTATGATCAACGACGTACATCGCTTTTGTAAATCCTTCTTCAAAGTACCAACGAGTAAATTAGAGAAGGGCTTTAAGATGTTTGCCTTGTCTTACATCCACGGATACGAAGGGGAGTCTTATTCGTTCAACTTTGTGGCT
>JAABNX020000151.1:16161883-16187278 GCA_015163995.2 Mormyrus lacerda | reverse complement strand
TTTGTCAGAGTTCTAATTAAAGCTGTTCAATATTCAGATTTGTGTTATATAGACTCATCAAAGCTTATGATAAACCGTCATTAAACGAGCCATGGAGATGCTGCAGCGAACGCTTTCAGACAATGTCGTGAAAATACGCTGTATAAATAAAACTGAATATTTAGGTACAGCATTATACTGTATTATATAGCGTAGTTATACACAGTTCAGTAATTTAATTTGTACAGTACTGTAATTTGAAAGTGTTTGAAACGGTTGTACTATATTTTGCAATCAAAATTGGTGACACTGTCCGTTTTATTGCCTATTATTTTCCGTTTTATTATCATGTAAGAAATATACACGTCAGTTAGACTGAGACCTGAAGAAAAAAAAATTGGTTATGATGATCATCCGATTATAATTATCAATTTCGCCCAGGCAGATGTGTTCACTATAAGCGGTAAAGTAAAATGTGGCAATAAATTATATGAAATGTGAGTATAAATGTGCTGGATTTCTCGAATTTCCCAGAGGTCTGTGTGGAAATTTAAAACTTGATTGTACTTTGAGGACATGGTGCACTTGGGATATTTTTATAATTGTTTTTTTTACCTTCTGAAACACAACTTTATCCCTTCTTGCGTTCATAGTTACTCAAACCAGAAGCAAGTGAGCCGTTTTTCGCGCTGGCGGATATGACGTCACTGCTATATATGCACAATATTATACGGCAATATTATTGTTTATCGCAATAATTCCTGGGACGATTTATCATCCAGCAAAATGTATTAATTATAGTGACAGGCCTATATGTGAGACACAGAAGGACATGCATGCATGCAGCAAGTGAGTCTCGGAAATTTTCATTCAGGTTTTAATGGCTAAGACCTGGTCTCGAATCGTCATGGCTGGACACACCTAGCCGACATGATCAGGGAAGAAACCGAGGAATGGAGATGCCAGCTGAATTTAATGGGATGTCACATGTCATTAGGCAGACAGCACTTGGCTTGCCCTTTTTTGGCTTTATTTCAATTGGATATCATCTCTCAGTCTGATTTATGTGAGTATTACATTTACATTTATTTATATAGTGGGCACTAATGCGACGTACAATCAAAACAAGCAGGGTCAACTGGGATTTAGGGCCTCACACGAGCCTAAAGGTGATATTCTGGCCACAGGATTCGAACCGGCAACCTTCCGATGAGGTGCAGACACCGTCGCTTTTTCTTCCAAGTTCCACATGGGCATTTTATCTGAAGACCCTCGATGTTTGGAGATCCCATCCATGTAGGCTTGCTGTTCTCCAGCCTGATGGTGTGGTCCAGCTGGTCTGCCCTGCTCTCCTGTCATCCCGCCCGTTGCTAGCTGCATCCGTGACGCCAGCAATGGCGTGAACCCTCCGTGCCCCCTCTACTGCCAACTAATCAGCTGCCAGCTAATCGCCCCGTCACTTCCCGTCTCTCCCTGGTGCCCTGGCCACTCGCTTTGCGAGGAATCTTCAGTCAGTGGAGGGGCTTCACTCTTTCCCTCTCTCTTTCTCCCTGTGTGTCTATCCCCTTTTCTCCCATCCGTCCGCAGTCTGCTCCACAAACAGCGTAAATTTAAGCAGAGCTCCAGCTGCTCAGTTGCAGAATCTGACTCATTCCCCACCCAAATCCCGTTATGCGATAGGCGTTAGGATTCTTCCCTCTTATTCACTCGTTGATACGTCCACCATGTACAGCCTTGAGAACCCGTGGCATGAAACCCATAAACGAATATCAGCTTATCTTTCATCTCCACTATAGATACCAGAGAGTGGACAGATGGTTTAAAAACATTTACCTTCTTTAACGGAAATACCCATATCAGGGTTCTGTAAACAGAACAGGAAGGCTGGGTTCTTGTAGCTAGATGTGGTTTGACTGTTACCACTATTAAACATAATTTATCCTTTTCATCTTGGTCTTTATCCTCAGACTTTCAGAATACTCCTATTGTATCTGTTTATTTTGCTTTTGCTCCTTTGTTGACGGACACAGTAATTAATCTCTCTTCTCCTACATACGGAATAATGCAGCTTTGCGAGGAAACCCCATTTCACTTTTTATTATGAAATCATGGCATCTAATATAATGTACTTTGACAGGAGCTTATGTTTTCATGCAGGCTAAGGATGTGATTTGCTGCACATACCTTCCTGCCATTGCTGGCTGCACTTGACTTTATGGAGGTAATAACTTATATTAGCACTTTTTCCTTCAAAATGTTTATATAATGCAAAGTGATAGATGACTAACCTAAGTGATTGCCTGCCAGGGTCTCTGTGCTAGATTTTGTGTGCTGTGAAAGCAGATGAGAAGAGGCTGAGAAATGTTCTTACAGACAGACTGCAGCTAGCAGGCTGGTCGTCCCGTCATTGCTTGTGCGAGTCTGTTAGATGCCAAACTCGAGAAAAGAACGACCATTTTGCCCAAAAACAGTCATTTTGTTTAACTGTCCACAAACGTCTTCAGTTCATCTGCTCACAGAACAGCTACTCTTGTTTCATGAGTCCTTTGTACTTGATTGGTACCAGACTGGTGTAAGCTGGGAAGGAACTAGTTTCTAAAATAATTGAACCTAGATAGGTAATAGCTGCCTACAAAGGACAGTGATAGCGTGTCCCATCACATGACCTGATCACCTGACCTACGCATGTTAGAGATGGCTTGGGAGGAGTTTGACCAGAGAGTGCAGGAAAAGCAGCTAATGAGTGCTCAGATTATATGTGGGACCTCCTGCAGGACAGCTGGAAAAGCATCCCAGACGTCCACCTCATGAAACTGGCAAGGAGGAGATATGGTCAGCCAGTCCCTGGAGCAATTGGAGTTAAGAACGTTGTTCGAGGCCACAATGGTGGGACCACTCTACCGGCCATGGGATTTGAACCAACAACCAACCCACAGAGCACCCCCCCCCCCAATAAATTATATTGTTTTTGTTTAATATTTTTTTGGTCAGTGCATAATTACATATATATTATTTCATAGTTTTCATGTCTTTATAATTATTCTGAAAGAATAGTACAGAATAGTACAAATTAACCTTTCTATGGATAGCTGTCTCCAAACTGGATGTCTGGTGCTGTAGGTCTTCTGGGCAGTCTAAGCTGCCCCTAGTGTGAGGACAATGTGCCTCGTGATGGACTGGCATCACATCCGGGCTGTACCCCTGCTTGTGCCTTATGCTACCTGTGATTGGCTGCTTTGTAAAACCCTTACACAACCCATATTATAGACTTCAATGATTGTAACTTTTAAATCACATGAATTTGTGATTGACCATCCATTTCTCTTAACTAAATTTGCAAAGCTAGTGGGCCTGGAACCTGTGCCAGGAAACCTGAGGCAGTGTCCACAGACACCCTGGATGGGATTTCAGCCCATCACTGGACATGCACTGAGGCAGTTTTGGCGAAGCCAACTGCATTTCTTTTCACTGTGGGAGGAAGCCAGTGTTCCTGGAGGAGACCTAGGCAAACTGCGCACGCACAGTGCGGGGGCTGGAGTCGAACCCGCATCCCTGAAGGTGTGAGGATGCAGTTAATCATGCTACAGCTTTTTATAATTGTGATGATCTAAGTTGTTAGAATTGTAGTTGGCTTGTACTCTACATGTTGCTGTTCGTGGGCTATTGGCCCACAAGTGCTATATTTTTTTCAGTGTTGATATTTTACTAGCAGGATACCAACTGGGGTTGTTCTGAGTGTCAGCTGATGGAAGGGTGCAATGCAGGTTCTGGCGTCTGAATCTGTGCTGAGAAGGTCACTGGTTCAAATCCTGTGGCCTGCAAAATAATCATATCACTGTGGGGTACCCAACAAGGTATTTAACCCCCAAAACCGCTCCAGAGTCACTGCGAAATGGTATATGCAAAGACTGAATTTCCTTGTAGACGTTACCTGTACAGCGACAATAAAGACAATTTTCCTTTTCTAAAATCCTGATGGAGAAATGGAACACATGCCACTCTATGCATAAAACACAGCACCACTGATGCACGTAGGCTTGACAATAAGGAAATACATTGAAACACTTGAACTAACCAAAACAAATAGCTACTAAATCCATGCATAATACCTTCTGTTAATTAGGCCGGTAAAACACTTAAAATGCATTTTACCTAATGCAGGAAAAGGTGTCTTTCTTCCTGATTGCCCCCTGCTCCCCCCCCCCCAAACTCCACCCATGTAAATGGCAAATAAAGTTGATTCTGATTATAATTCTATTGAGATTGCAGCTGAAAAACAATGGTAAAATCAGTCCACCATCCTCGAAATGGCATGAGAGTGTGGTTTACTGGTACATCTATGGTTCTGGTCTGTGGCCGGCTCTCAGTACCGCTATCAGCCTGGTATCTAAGACCGAACCCAAAGGGGCTTTCAGTTTCTGCTTTTTATTGAACTAATTTGTTATATTTAATAGAAGTCTGCCCACATTACAGAAACCACATTCGGCTAACCTCAGGCTTTTTTCGAATATAGCAAAGCTCCTGTAAGACTGACCATTTGTTATCCGGTCTCTCTGTAGCAATCACACTGAGAGGAGCCCCCCCCCAATCCCTTTGGTGCTATTGGAGTCCATTAAGTGGAAATGGAATTACGTAATTAAGTCTTTCCTGACAGGAGAACGAGTGTCGGGGTGGTTACTCGCTATGCCTTTGTTGATATAATTGAAATATAATCATTTTACAGATAGACAAAGATTATGGTCTCACTGGAGTTTTAATTTATTTTCTGGCAGGTGTTTCCCAGTGCTGTTACTTTTTCTCCAGTTATTTTCAAAGAATTTTTGTGTCTGTTGGTCAACAGAGCTTGAGCAGATGCCCTGTGTACACTATAGAGCAGAAATACTGTGCCTTCCTCGTCCTACGATCCATCCATCTATCTCACCATTATGCTTAAAATAAAATATATTCAAACACATTATTTATCGATGCACCCATCTTCTATAATCACTTAGAAAGCACAGGGCTTCAGAGGGTTTGAAGTCTACCCTGGACGCACAGGGTACAGCAACACCTCGGAGAGGAAAATAGCTCATCATTGGACCCCCAATTGCACACAATAAGCTATATAAATAAATTACTTTTTGAACTCATTTGCACCACCTGCGTCTCACAACAAGTCCTCGAGTTGGCTTAGCTGATTTTATAGCATAATGAATCCATCAGGAGCAGCAGATAATCTCTTTGCGGTAACTCACTAGAGAACGGCAAGCAAATGTTCATTAGCGACTGTGATGATAAGACTTTTGCTGTGAGTATGAGGGCACAAGAAGTCACTCAATTCACGGACAGTTTCCTGCTCAGTGAAACCAGGGTTTTTCCTGGAGTAGTTACTTCATACTATGCCATGAGAATTCTTGATTGTGAAGGGATTGATTAGGGATGCACAATTATATTGGTTAAAATCAATATTGGCCAATTTTCCTTATAAATCAAGACAATGGCATTAGTCGGTTGTGTCAGGCTAAGCCAATATTTCCAGCCAATATTTAAACTGTATCAATATTCAAAGTTATCAGTATGAGAACCCAAGACATAACTACTAAAATAATGGAGATAATTACATTGGCCTATCAGAGTGGAGGACAAGGGATTGCATCACTCATTGATCACTCGGGACCTAACTACACTACCAGTTTATTAGTACACCTTCCTACTCCAAATGGTGAATCACATGGCTGCTATTGAATGCATGCAGCATGCAGGCATCTATGTTTGGCAAAAGTGGACCTAGGCTGAGCTTCCAATGAAAACCCAGTAACAAGTGTAAGCTAGCACTGGAGCATTGTAAGAACCTAAAAAAAGAACTATTCCAATCAAAGAGCAATGCAAAAGTGTAGACTCCAGGATACATAAGCGACCAGCTAAGGGATAGCAGACATGGTCAAGCGGTTCACCTACTGTTTCAGTAGGCATTCAGATGGCTAATACGCCTGATGTTAGTAACTTTGAATCGTCAATGCCGTGTGTGGTGTTTCCAGTATCTCTGAAACAGCTGCCCATCCTGGGATTTTCACACTTCTCTGGCTGGTTTCTTCAAGGCCCCTATTTGCAGGTTGAGGTTGTCGTTTTATAGACGCAATCCTGCTGGGAAGAGTTACAGGAGAAAGTGTCATTAGGCTGGGCGTAACAAGCCTCGAAAACCCCTGCAGCATTAAGCACAGCTGATGTTTAGACATAAAACTGGAGCTCTATTTGTCCGCGGAGCCTCGTACCCTCATTACTGTCACACTGCTCTGCCCTCATATTACTGCTCTGTCATAGATTGGCAGGCAGTACGAAAAGTCTGGATAATTTGTTCTTTACAAGGTTGGTTACCTCTTAGGGTCCTTTATTCCATTTTTTGACATCCTCTACCTCTGCTAATTGTCTGGCAGTGAGGCCAGGTGATGGTATGTCATCAATAGATGAAATCGGTATAATAAATTCAGCTTCTGCCTCCTTCCGTTCGTGAATAAACACAGAGAAACTGTGGACAGAAATTATAGGCTTTGTTATGTGACTTTAGTCGCAGTTTAGTCGATATAGTCACATTCTGATGTCTTCGAACATCAGAGGGCCTGTGTGGCGCAAGCCAAAAAGGAGGACAACATCTGACTGAAGAATAAAGCCAGATAGCTAAGTGTGGATTCACACCAAAGTCGCGTAAAATTGTAGGAAACGAGCAAAGGGGTTTTACATATTGTCAATGTTATAATGTACATTTGACACACTTAAAGACATGATTCATACAGAAGAGGAACAAATCATATGTCATACGCCCCTGCTTCAAAATATCTAAACAAAATTTATGTGACTCTACGAACCAGTCCAGGAAATGTTGCTGACCAATGGATGGATGTGTCCTTTATTTCCTTCCCTGCTCTGGCACCGTGTGCAGACTCCACTCGCTCGGTTGCATGCGCCTTTGGGTCACCGATCATTGCTCCTCCTCTTCATCAAACTCCTCTCCCACGGCTGCCTGTATTTCTTGAGGGTGTTGTACATAACCTGTAGATAGGTGGCATGGGGGAAAATTGGATGGGGACCTGTAGCTCCCCATCCGTTCTGTTTTCTCCTAGATGGTGGAACGCTTGTGGTTCTGCGTTCCGTGGATCTTCTGCCCAGGGTTGGGGGGGGGGGGCATTTAAATATGCCTGGTGAGGATGAGGAGGAATATTTTAGCTAGCATGATTAACTTGAGCCGCCCTGCAGCTGAAAATTTCTGGCGAGGCTCCCACATCCCTCATGAAGCTCCTTGACCAGCTTGTCATGGCATATGATATTTTAAAAAGCAAGAAATGTCAAATCACTTTTTTTTTTTTTGCATGAATCATTATCACGTGAGCAGGGAATGATGGGATCCGCACATCCCCCCTCCCCTCTTTCAGTGGTACGGGGATGCCGATTACGGATGGAAATAGGGCTTCCTTGCCATCAGAGCGAGGGGGTTGCCCGTGACGCTGGGTGATCGTGGCCTCCTGACAAGTGCGCTGGACCTGAGGTGTTAATGCTGCTGGCTTGACAGCCGTTGCGTAATCAGACGATATCGCTCTGCGAGGCCCCCTGCCAGACGGATAATTGAGTTTTTCGAAGAGGCTTTTGATATCTTCCGACCGCCCTGTCAAAAAACAACCAAGGGCAGGAAGCAATTTGGAGAACAACTGTGTAGCTGCCGCAAAGGCCCATTACCTGCAGGGTCCCATTTATTTATAGTCGATGTGCAGTGTTTAAAATATTACTTTATAATCTCAGCACAAATGATTCTCAATTATTCCCAAGTTGGCAATGAGAGTAATGGTGAAAACCGCTAAGGATGAAAATCGATGGTGTTTGTTTTCCCTTTTCCGTTCCCTTTCCGTTTCTGTGGTTTCCTTTCGAGACGCTTGTTTCCCAGGAGGCCTGCCCACTGACCTGCCACCCAGCAGTGCATAGCCAGGATTGAAAGACATATTTGTCTCCCCCTGACCAATGCAGTGAGTGTCCCTGCTGAGAGGAGGGGCCTAGAGGAGCCAAAGGCCTAATCCTGCGTTCGATTAACTTCACTTTCCGTCAGAAACATGCCTCCTTTCCAACTTTGATGTCGGACAGAATTTTGTTGCCCGAGATTCCCCTGTGATGTCATCCCAATAGTGAACAGCAATTCAATTTTATAAATATTTAAAAATGTTTATTTCATTTAATGTATTAATAGTTAATAGTTTTGTTTAATGTAATAATAGGTTGAGCTTCTTTCACCCTTCCACTTATTTTCTGAGGGTTCGTGCTATGATGCTGTTCTAGGAATGGGTCTAGGAGGAGGTCTGGGGTAGGTCTAAGAGTAGATAGAAGAGGAGGTCTCAGAGGAAATGTTGGAGGACTCTACTCCATTTTTGTGTCATATTCATATGTTTTATGTTTTTTTTTTTTTGTGAGCTTGATGTCTGTGTCTGGTGCCTGGGACTAGTGAATGGAGAGTGCAGCACCCCACTGACAAGCGGTAACGCCAGTCCTAGTAGAACTAGCAAGGCGCCTATAGAGAAAGCAGGTATCCAAAAGCTGCACCTACCCACACAGCTCCTCTGCTTTGCGGAGGCTGTGGATTGACACCTTTTACTTAACATCATATCCCAGATTTCAAACTGCGTTATTTTCAGATGGTCACATGGTTATACACTGAAGACTGAAGGCTGCTGGAGAGTTTTATCACTGCACGAGTTTTATAACCACCAGAAGAGGCTGTGCGCATTGCAGTAGAGTGAAGTCGCCTCATACATCTCACGTTCCCGTTGACTGATGCATGCTGCGGAGCAGCAAATGCCCGTCAGACCTCAGTAGCCATGTTCACGACATACTGTAGACTTTGTGTCAGCTGTAGGTTTGGTAACATCGGGAGAACCAGGACCATGTGCTAACAGCATTCTTGTGCTGTCACGTGCGTTCACAACTTCCGTGCACACTTGCATTGTGCTTTTAAAAATGGTCATTTGTCATTATACAATGGACAACCATTCTTATTATGCATGAATTTGCTATTCTGAATATACTGCTTATATTCATGGCTCCTTATCTGTACAATCTTAGCTTCAAGTGAATCTTTGATCCAGTCCCATTGCATCCTTGAGTCGAAACACAAGTGAAGTTTGGCCCTTATTATTTTTTATTTTGATTGATTCATTTCCTTTTGAGATCTACATTCATTATTGATTTAGGTGAATTTTTGATCGATTAACAGGCTTTTATTTTTTAGAGTTTTCAGAAGTTATAGCATGTTTAATAATTACATGTGTTTCTGTCTCTGAGGGGTATATTATCCCTTGGTGAAAATTGGTTTGGTTGTCAGACTGAAAAAGGAACTTTTTTCAAAACATAGTTTTCCTTTTGTCTTCAGGTTTACTGGAAGAAATTCTTCACTGCAGCTAAAGCTACATTTGGAGTCGCTGAATCGCTGATTAAGAGGCACAGTCGAACATCTGACAGGATCATTGAAACACACAGAGCACAGCACTTTTGAGGTTTGTTATCTGACTGGACCTTTTCAAAATGGAGGAAGGTTACAGAGACCGAACAGCCTTCATTCGCGGCGCCAAAGACCTTGCTAAAGAGGTGAAGAAGCAGGCCGGCAAGAAGGTTGGCCGGGGCTTCGACAGGATGTCGGATGAGTATTCGAAGCGCTCGTACACACGCTTCGAGGAAGATGACGATGACGACTATCCAGTCCAGGGCCCGGATGGAGGCTATTACCGCAGTGACAGCCGGGCTAACGACGATGATGAGGGTGCCCACAGCGACTCCACTGAGGGTCATGATGAGGACGACGAGATCTACGAGGGGGAATATCAGGGAATTCCACGGGCTGACTCTGAGAAGGCAGATGGGCAGCTTGGGGGCGCTGTACCGGCGGGGGCCCAGTTCCGGGACATTGGCGAGCAGGCGGGTGAGAGGCGGAAGGACAGGGAGGAGCTGGCCCAGCAATATGAGACAATCCTGCAGGAGTGCGGCCACGGCCGTTTCCAGTGGACCCTCTACTTTGTGCTGGGTTTGGCACTCATGGCTGATGGTGTGGAGATCTTCGTCGTGGGGTTTGTGCTGCCCAGTGCTGAGAAGGACATGTGTCTGTCCGAGCCCAATAAGAGCATGCTTGGTAAGTGATGCTCCAGAAGACGTCTTCATTATCTAAGCAATGTAGCATGGTATCATGCCTTCAAAATCTTGTTTGTGTCTTTAAACTCTACTGATCCCACTGTCTGTGCATTTCCACCATGTCAAACCCTATGGTTCCTGAATGCATCAGTCATTTATGCAGCCTACATGATCTGGAGGGTCTTTCTGACATTCTGTGGACAGCTAAATTCCATCCAGGCTTTGTGCCCTGTGCTACCTGTGCTCCAGTTCCCTCCCCAACCCTACTCTGCATAAGTAGTCGGAAAATGCATGGATGGGTGCTTAAATAACGGATTAAATTTAATGGAATTGTACATACTGATTTCCATACTTTTTTTCTCTGCAAAATTATAACAAAATATTTAAGGTCCTACAGTGTATAGCATTAAATTATTTGTATTTTGATTTTTTTTTTATGTTATAGACATAGTGAAGATGTGTTTTTTGCAGAATAATTCTGGGCCACCTTAACTGCAATGCATATTTGCAGTGTCTCAGAGGTGCCATGTGGGTGTGAGCATGTGTGATTATGTGCCCCGCAATGTACTGGCATCCCATGCATGGTGTTCCCTACCTTGTGCCCTGTGCATTCTGCGATAGGCTCCAGGCTCACCCAGACTATCCTGGATAAGCAGCCGTGGATGATGGATTGATGTAGATACTTTGTTTGGTCTGTTGTACTGTTTAGCCAGTTGGTACATAGACAAAGCAACAGATCTTGCCTAGAAAGCGTCAGTAGACCTGAACGCAGGAAAGAGGGATCCAGCATGAAAACCGGTGCCTTTCAAACTGCAACATAGGAACAGCAGGTGAGCAGTGATGTTAATAAGCCAATGGCTGCGAATTTCACTGGCTTAACCTTTGCCGTGTGAAAAGAATGATTCATTCCTTACACCTGCTGCGTCTCTCTTGCTGTCACGGTTGTCTCCCATTGGGCTTCATAGTGTTGCTTTGGGGCCGGCGTCCACCGTGCTGCTCATTTTGGTTGCAGGATAATGAGGAAGCTTCTCTGAGCTTCTGTTCTCAGAAATGTTCCATGGTGGGTAGAGCTGCGGTCTCGTATCTCAAGGGTTGGAGGTTTCATTCTGACCTCGGGGTCTGCGTGTGTGGGATTTGCATTCTCTCCCTGAATCCATGTGGGTTTCCTCCCACAGACTATAGATGGATGCTTTAGGTGAATCTTCAATTCTAAATTGCCCATAGCTATGGAGCAAGCGATGGACTGATTAGAGTGTTGTGCTCTATGCTGCCTGGGAGAGGCTCCAGGCTCACTGGCACCCTACACTGGATAAGCGGTTATGAGAGACGGATGGATGGGTGGATGGGTATGTGTACAGAACAGCACGCATACCCGGTGTTTCTCGCATGCGTTTGGTGGAGTCCCGCAGGCCGCCCCAGCAACCATTCTGCCTTTCCCTCGACGCGCATGTATTTCTGTGCCCGCGTGGGAGTTTTTTTTTTCCGCGCCATATGGGAGTCAGTCGCAGGCGAGGCGGTAGTCTGGCCCCTGAAACATGAATGCCTGATTCGCCCTGGGGAGCGGCAGACAGGCCTGGCCACAGGGGGCCTGGAGACCCTCAGTACTCTGTCCACAGGGGAGCGACCCCCCATGGCACCTCCAGCCCCCCCCCCCTCCAAAAATAAGAACGCCATGACAAGAGGCCATAGGGATGCTACATTTACAGGATACCTCTTAGTGTAAAAAACTAGTGTGAAATAATTGGTGTAAAATAACTAGTGTAAAATAACTTGTTACTTTATTCACCCTTCCCACTAGACAAAAATGATAGAAACTGTGAATCCGGATAGAGTCTTGCAGGGGGAAATTCAAGATGGGATAATCTTATCTTATCACATCTGTGGTGTGACAGATTCCAGACATATACACATACACACACACACAGTGATGGCGTGAACAGCACATCAGCAATGTATGTGATGAAGCCAGAACACCTAGAGGAAGATTCTCAGAGATCTGAAGGAACACAGACTCGAAAGCGTTGCTGTTTTGTATTAATGACATGTAACAGCCTTCTGATTTCTGAAAGCCTTTTGCTTCTTATTTTCCCAGAGGCTGCTTAACCCCCCCGTTGAAAATACTAGATTTTTTTATTTATTTCAGCCCTTGTTTGCTCTACCACACCTCGTTATCTTCTGGAAAGGATAACAGGACTGAAAATTTTCTATTTAAAAAAACACTCGGCAAGAGTCCGGGTCGATTAAGCCTCGTGACTCATGGTGGAAGCAGGAAATGAGCAGTGAAGCTGGCGGCGGTGACTCCAGCTGTGCCTGCGAGTGGAGATATAAAGGGAGCATTTGAATGTCCGAGTGCTTATGTGCGGAGAACGTATGTTTACGTGAGAGAGATCTGGCTTTCGCCACGTGAGCGTGTGTTTCGCTGCATGCGTGTGATAGCCAGAGGGGGATGTATTGTCTGCATCTGCAAGCTTATGACTCATCTGACTCCACAAATGGCATGCCCATAAAAGGGGAGTGAGACTCCGGGGGACAGAGAATGGACTGGAAGAAAACCTGATTTATACTTACTCTGCACATGGCCTTGTTCCTGAAGCACTGCTCCTTTCTTCATCCCTGAAGAGCCGGTGCTGTAGGGAGGAATCACATTAAAGAAAAAGAATAGGATAAAAATATTAGCATTATTAGCTTGCTGTAATTTTCTCTCTGGCCTCTGAATAAATCTATGAATCTTTTTTTAATAATAATTTGAGTGCAGAAATATCCGGGCACTTGGTATTTTCGCAGAGAGTGACAGTTCTGAGTATGGTGATGTTTTTCTGTTACACACACAGAGGTTTGTCATTGACGCACATGCACAAGGCCAGGGACTTGTGACAGCCTGTGACTCGCACGTAAACGGAGATGTTACTAGCAAGTGCAAACTCCTCAAACCCCCCACCTCCCACCACCAGAAGAAGAAGGTCTCGACTGTCCATTCCTGCTCACTGCGTTGCATCATGGAGGGGCTTGAGCAAGGAACAGCCGGAGTGACAGGACCTGGTGTGACCATCTGTGACAAGCTGTTTCCAGCACTAGTCACAATGAGCCTGAGCTCACATCACAATACACACAGTTTATGGCATTAATTCACAGGCAGGAAGAGTGTATATGCAGTGATAACACTGGTGTGTGAACGTTAACACATTTGTTCAAAAACCTGCTTAAAATCAAATAATTGTTATTGGATAAAAAAATTACTGCCTTGATTGATTTTGAAACATACATGTACTATATGAGCTTTTCTGCCTACAGCTTGATATGTGATAATGGTCCCTTTGAGTGAGTCTCAGCAGATGTGTATCACAAACGTAACCTACTTCGTGAAGGTCCCCTAGATGGTGATGTGCACTTTCCTCAGAACTGCATCATCATAAGCGAGCCGATTCCGGGACACGCTGATTTGGGTCCCCTCAGCCCCCGCGTCTAATCTGACGGGGGCTGGATGTGGTGTGGGGATTAGGAAGCAGCGCCACGCACAGCTCCCGGGGCCAGCACCTCTCCTGCGGAGGACGGTCCCCCCCCCTGCCGCATTGCAGTGACGCGCTAACGTGCCCTGTCATCGCTGACAAGCCCTGTTCGTCCGGGGAGAGCGCTGACAAAGCTGTCAGCTGCCTCTCTCCAGCAGCACCGTCACCTTCACCTGGCACCAGACGGCTTGAGTGCTGCTGCGTCCCTGCACCAGGCCCCCCTGCCTTACTTTAGCAAACAGAGGCTAGGATAACCCACAAAGAAGCCTTTACTTTACGAAACTCAAGGGCCAATCAAAGGTGTTTGGAGCCGAGTCCAGGCTTTCTCCTTGCCTCAAGTGGACTTATCTGGACTTAACTGGACTCATAGTTCAATCAACAAGGCAGCTTTAAATAGCCTAGTTAAATCGGTCTTTCTCAATCCAGTCCTTAGAGACCCCATCCACATTTTGACTCCCTCCCAGCTCTCAGCCAATGGAAAACCCCAAATACCCAGTACAAGTGTGTTAAAAGCTGGGAGGAAGCCAAATAGTGGATTGCTTAGGGGTCTTCGAAGACTGGGTTAAGAAACACCGCACTGAGCTCTTTACTGACACTGTCAGTGACCTTAAATCCATCAAAAATCTACCAGTCTCTCATTGGCTAAAAAGTTAGATATGGTCAACCAGGCCAGGGTTGTTAGCCCAGTCCCCCCAGCCTGCATGGAGGGGCAAACAGGATGCCTGCCTGATTTCTTGTGTTATCCTGGATCCTTACAGTCTAACAGAAAGATGGTAATTTGCATCCCGCATCATATTTGGCTTCCTTTGGCATGTCTTATCTTCAACATTGCACATCTTCACTGCAGTAAACAATACAGAAATGCATAAATTATCAATGCCTTCAGTACAGGACTAAATGCGTTTATTGTATGTTTAATATATTTGTGATCCAAATGCCAGTTATGTTTAGTAGTTGACTGCAGCCCCAGTCTCCAGTCGACGGTCCTTGCAGACTCTGGTGGGCCCAGTCTGTGCCTTTGTATTCCTGGGTCGAGGTGCCCTTCTGAGCTTGTTGTTCTGGAGCCAGCTCACAGGAAGTGGGTCTGGCCTCTCACCGGGGCTGTGCTCTTCCGTGTGGCCGGCTACCGCAGGCCATGGAGCGTGTAGCATCCACCCTTTCGGCTACTCCCACCAGCTCCTAAGGCATCATGGAGACCACATGGCCAATTGTGATCTGCGGCCCATGGATGCACCTGAGGGATGGGGTTAGCATTTGTTCTAAACCAGAGCTGTGTGAGCCTCAATAGCCCAGTTGACTTTGGGTCTCATATTGGGTGAACTTCCACTGATGGAAATCCTGCTTCAGTAGGGCAGTGACCCCCCCAGGCAGGATCTGCATCTTCCACAGAGGATAATCCACAGCCTCACTTAGCCAAATCCACAGCCAAATTCAGTGGTAGGCGTGCTGGACATCCCCACTCAGAAAGGGGATGCGGGGCTCCAGTCCTCACTTTCTGCTGAGTCTCCACGCATGGAGATACACCTCCACATCATCCTCTGCCGTCAACTTACTAAGAAATCCGTACATTTGTCCGGCACAACATGCTGCTGACCCATCACTACCTCTGTGAGGATGGCCATGTGCTGGCCAACTGCGGCTGTCAGCTGAGCCGAGACTTCTGCTCTTCCATGACAATGTGTATAAGGAGCCGGAAACAGAGACTGGGTAGAAGATGAGTGGCTAGTGGTTCGTTCTCTGTGCCCACGGCCCCCACCATTGTTACGGGGAGTGAAGCACATGCGTGATGATGTGTGTGCAAGCACAAGCGGCAAAGAGGCAGATTCTGTTTATGAAATATCCAGTGTGAGAGCATAGGGGAATCCCAGGGCTGCTGGAAGTGATGGCCAAGGTCTTTATTCTGTGCTAGATCCGCTTAAATCGGGGGAGTGAGCAAACGGTTGGAGGGAACGGGACATCGTGCTGGGAAAAGAACCAAAAGGAAGGAAAAAAGAGGAGATGTTTTAATGAGAGGTACTAGGGAGATCATTCAACAACCAAGAAGTCAGGTGATGATTATGGCTAGAGATCCGGGCAGTAATGAAATAGAATAGAAAAGAATAGAATCTTTATTGTCATTGTACAAGTACAGCAAAACTCTGTGTTAGTGTAGTACAAAGCTGCTGCCTCTGGACACGACCGCCATCTTGTCAATATCCTGATAGACTCACACAGCATGCACGAGGGCGCTGTGTTAAAGGAAGCCTGGGCTCCAAGAGCATGGCAGCAGCCAGCATGATCGTCCCCAGTCGAGGGCAGTTGGGGCGTTGTCTTGTGGCCATGTGCTCACCGGCTGCCCAAAACAACAGTCCAGAAATTCTGACAGGTGGCCACTGACCAGGGTGCTGTAACAAGTGCATGGCTACCAGACCACTGGTCAGAGCGGTAGGCATATGTGGGTCCTAGATTTTGTGATTACATTGATGACCTACTTATCTGTTTGGCTGATCAAACTGGGCATGTCCATCACATACATCAAGGCTTGTAGCACCTTTAAGGATCACTCCCTCTATGTCAAGGCAGAGAAATGTGGAAGTATGTATGAGTGAACACTAGGTGGCAGCAGTTCGAGCCTGGAAGCCAAGGCAGTCAAAGAGTTGCGGCACTTCCTAGGTTTGGCAAATTTTTACAGTCTCTTTATTAGGGGTGTTGTCTCAGTGGCTGGCTTGCTGTTTGCCTTGATTTGTAGAAATGCAAAAGTGGTATGCTGTGCACAACCCTGGCCAAGTTGCCATTAGGCATTTGAGGAACCTGCCATCAAGGTGACTTTGGAAGCATGGGTACCGTGCTTGGAGGGAGGGATTTGTTCATTTGGGGTAGATCTAGAATATGCTTTGCCCAAGGCAGTGGGCATTATTTTTCACAAATTTTCCATTCACCTTCAATTATCTTTCGAGCTCAATACATACATCATAGCTAATGGCTTATCTAATCAATTTGAAGAGCGTAGCCTGATTTAGATGCCTGACACTATTTTGCTCTCCTTCAGTATTGAGTAATTGTAATTGGCAAACGGAAAGGCTGTACCAAGAGACTGAGTATTATCTCAGTTAGTACTGCAACACTAATCAGGTGGACCGGAGCCAGCACCTATATTGGGAAGAATTCCCTCATGCACACTTCACTGAAGTAGATACCTTTCCAGTGGATTTGACTGTCAACCTCTTTTATTCCCCTGAAAAATAGAACCTGCCAATGTACCAGTGGTGGGTTACTGGATTTAATGGAGTGGAGTGGTCTGGGTGGCAGTCCATGTCTATCTCTGGGAGGCTGCCCAGGCAGTCTGTTGGTTAAGAATTGTGGATTTGCCACAGATGTCTGTGGCAGCTTATGAAATATGAATATATACGAAGCCATGAAGAAATTTTAATAACAGGTACATTTATTTTAAGAAAGAACTTGGAATCTGTCTCGACTGAGTTAAAAAAAGGACTGATTTCTAGACCAAATATTCTTGGATAACTTATTTTTTTTAGAGTCAAAAATGTTTCACTAGACTTGCTACAAGCAATGTGGTGTCCGTCTGTATTCATAGCTGTTTCACCAGGATATAACTAAGTATGACCAACGGTAATCTTTGTTTGTGGGTTCTGAAATACTCTGTAAATATTTAAAATTTTCAATTTCAAATTTCAAAATTTCCATAGACATTGGATGAAGGCTGGTCCTCTTCACTATGTCTAGCTCAGAGACCTACCAAGTCATTTATTGTCATCTCATCTGAAGTTCACCTCATTTTCGTTCTCATCCCCTCCATTATCTCACTCTACTCTACTTCCATTGGAACATCTCCTGTTCTGAATGGTCTGAAATTGGCCATAGCTGACGTCCCAAGCTTTCTTAATGAAAATAATGAGATACTATGTGGTGAATTGCAGCACATGTCTCGCGTCCTTTTCTGTGGCTTTCTTGTGACTGAATTGGTCTTGCCTGTCTGCCATTGTCCTGCCTCTTCCTTTTATCCAGGCCTCATTGTCTACCTGGGTATGATGGTGGGCGCCTTTGTGTGGGGGGGGCTGGCCGACAGGATCGGAAGACGCCAGACTCTGCTCATCTCTCTCTCCATCAACAGCGTCTTCGCCTTCTTCTCCTCCTTCGTCCAAGGATACAGCACTTTCCTCTTTTGTCGTCTGCTCTCCGGCGTCGGGTGAGCTTCCTGCGCTCATGGCATCTCTTCCATCTACTTCCTGTGTAATTTCACCATTTCATAGTCTGGGAGGCTCACATATATCTGGATGGGCGTCTCTGTCGAAAGGTCGGCCTCCCTGTGTAATTTCCCCACACCTGTTTCCTGTGGTAAGTTCACTGACTTTTTTGAATACAGCTATGATGCCGATAAAGGCCCTTTAGAGTCATATCGTCCCTGTCCAATGAAAAACATGTATCTCCAAAAATTCACTATTTCAGGAGGGTGAAAAAAAGCATTTTCTCAAAAACTGATTTACAAAATAAACCAAGGACAACATAATGAGACAACCTTAGCACCAGAAATAGAAACCTAGTGTTACACAGCCGTTCAGTGAATGGTTTAATCTTTTAAATGGACTTACGTGGATTGTTGCCAGTGAGTCAGTCTCACTTTATATTCACAATAAACAATAATAATAGTTAGCTAGCTGTCTATCAATATTAATTATTAAAATTTGCGATATAAAGTAATCTGTACAATCAGCCTTCATGAATACAAATATTAAGTAGTCCAAACATAAATACTAGTTAAATAGATGACTTCATAAAATATCTTTTCATTGGTCAATTAGATGTCAGATGCTATGCAGTCAGAGGATACTGGGCATATTTCACCTATAGTATAAAGTCATAAACGTTACAAAGTAGACATGTGTGGTTTTCATTGGACAACGATGGTGTGCTTGTCGCTTCCTGGGACGGCTAGAGAAATAGGGCAGATGTCACAGTAGGCCTTCTGTAAACACTGCAGGAAGTGACACGCTGTCATTCCGGCTCTCTTTCCGCCCCCAGGATCGGTGGCTCCATCCCCATCGTCTTCTCTTACTACTCCGAGTTCCTGGCTCAGGAGAAGAGAGGGGAGCACCTGAGCTGGCTCTGCATGTTCTGGATGATCGGGGGCATCTATGCCTCTGCCATGGCCTGGGCCATCATCCCGCACTACGGTAAGGCCGCTTTCCGCGGGCCAGCGCTCCGCACTGTGGCGGAATTCGGCTTCCACCCGTGGCTCCGTTCCATCTCATTACTGCATGTGGCCATCTGTTCTGAAGGTGTCGTGCTGAATGGTTTTAAATTTGGACCTACGATTGTTCTACATTTGAAAATAGGGTTAGATCAGTATCTTCATCTGTATTTCATTTTTAAAATCCCCTTTGCAAGGAATTCGGGTTTCGACGCTGCGTGTGGAATAGGCGTATATTCCAGTTCAGGGAAATTTCAGCTGTGCTTTTTAGATGTATTGTGGTCTTGGTGTTTTTGAAACTGCCTTGAGTGGATCCCATCAGGTGTACTAACCGCCTACCTCCGGCAGGCTGGAGTTTCCAGATGGGCTCCGCCTACCAGTTTCACAGCTGGCGGGTGTTCGTGCTGGTGTGCGCCTTCCCCTCTGTGTCTGCCATCGTGGCCCTCACCACCATGCCGGAAAGCCCACGCTTCTTCCTGGAGGTGAGCCACGCGCAGCCACGTCAGCGGTCTTCATGCGACAAGCCTTAGCGTAAGCACTTGCTGTCCATCTGACCGGGAAATCGGCCTAAGACGACACCAAGGATTGAAATAATGACGCACATGCACACTTGAGGGGTTAAAAATTGACCTGGCGCCATTCTAATTCTGGTCTAGGTGCCGCGGCTTATTTTAGCGCCTTTCTGCATAAAGCGGCAGCGTTTGCATGAATTACCCAAAACGTTCGGCTGATTCCACTTAGCTGCCGGCACTTTGTTATTGCAGAGCTTGCCGAGCCGTGTCCTGTTTAGCGCAGTGCCGTGTTATTTTTAGCGTCGCATTTTTTTTGAACGCAAATGCAGCATGTTCGACTGTGATAACTGATGGTTTTACTGAACGTGATGCAGAGGCTGTACCTTATGTGTTTTATATATGGGAATTAAGCCGTATACACTTAGTGGAACAATGGGTCCCAGGTAACTGGCTTTTGTGTAAGGCATGTCACACACGCCGAGTGGTTTCCAGAACAGACGGCGGCCGTACGTGACGCTGGTGCTGTGCCTCTGGCTATTAACAGAACGGCAAGCATGATGAGGCCTGGATGATCCTGAAACAGGTCCATGACTCCAACATGCGGGCCAAGGGCTACCCAGAGAGAGTCTTCTCCGTGAGTTGCCCATAAGTCTCCTCTTCCATTCCGGGATCGCGACAAACTGCAGACATTGGCTCACCGAGTGACGACAGGGGTTCGGCGGATGAGGGAGATATCATGTGTCTTAATCATCTTGCAGAAAAAAACTCATATTTTCATTTCTCTTTACCCCATTATAATAATAAAGGTCAGCTTTCTTTGTCCATGCTGATAGAAACTAATGCCAAATATATTCTTTGCCGATATAGTCTGTATAGATCACTCTATAATTATACTGAAATGAAGCAAAAATTATGCTTGATTGAAAGTATAATTACATCAGCTTGCTGAACGACACACGGGGTGGGACACTCAGAAATTGAAGCTGGAATTAAGTGTCAAAGGTCATTTCAATATTCTAGATAACTGTTGAAAATGAATTTATACAAAATCGTGCTTCAGAATGTCAGCATGGTGCTTTTAGAGAACTCCCACAGAGCATGAAGGTGAGCCAGTGGTCTCATTACCCTGTTGGTGGATCTCTGTCTATTCTTCAGCCCATCTTCAGTCCTTGGGGAGCAGCAGAGGGTCCTCAAAGGTTTATCTCTACCTCCTCTTGTGGACCCAAGACAAACATACAATGTGCAAAAGTGTTTGGCAGCCAAAGGAAAAGCTGTTTGCAGTTTGATTTGCTCAGAACAAAGAACACAGTGTAACATTAAAACGTATGTAAATTAAGAGTGAGACAATAAAAGCTAACTGGAATTTGGAGGATTCTATTCTCCAAAATGTCACCAGCATCTTCCTGAACGGCTAGATCGCCGCGTTGGTTTCCAGTCCTTTCCAAAGGGGCACCTTAGCTACTCCGTGTATTTGTTCATTTTCAGCATCTCACTTAATTGATTCATTTAATTAGTAAAAAAAAAAAAACATAGAGATATTGATCAGCCATGCAAGGTGTGCTAGTGGTAAAAGTCAAAAAAATAGTTTATATTATATTGAATGGTTGCTGCAAATACCGGGTTGATTTAGGAAAAAAATTGAATTGGTTAAGCTGATGCACTTTGACAGACATATATCATAGATTTGCACCAACATGAAGATCATTTAAACATCATTTTCTTTGACTGCCTAAGACTTTTACACAAGACTGTAGATGGAAAAAGCGGCAGAGTTAATCTGAATCTTTCTCGGTCACTGCTTTTTATGTTCAATAGGGACAGAATCGGTATTACCTATTAGTGTTTGTGCTCTGATTCCCCTCTCTCACTCGAACCCCTGACCTCAGGTGACCACCATTAAAACGGTGAAGCCAATGGATGAGCTGGTGGAGATGGGTGGTGAGGCAGAGGCCTGGCACAAACGCTGGAAGATGAAAGTGCTGAGTCTCTTCAACCAGGTACTGGGATGAGGAGGGTCACTGGGAACAGTGACCATATAGACACAATTCATGCCATATGTGTGTTCGTGCAAACCCTAATGAGAAGGTCTTATTCGTATATAATCTATACCTGCTTGTCCTATGCTTTGTCATGGGGGTCCAGAGCCTAGTCTGGAAGCCATGGGTGCAAGGCATGGAATAACCCAGGACAGGGTGGCAAGCCATAGCCCAGGACACAAGCCATAGCCCAGGACACAAGCCATAGCCCAGGACACAAGTGTGCACACACATGCCTCAGTATGAGGGCTATGGGAGGGAAATCAGAGGACCCAGAGAAAACTCCATAATGGCAAAGGGCGGCATGTAAACTCCACACACATAGAGCACAGGGAGTGACTTGAACCCCAGTCCTACAGGTAAGTGGCAACAGTGCTACCCACTGTGCCACCATCATATCACATCACATCATAACACATCACATTATATTACAGTATATTTAAATAAAAGTATCTAAGCTTCTGCCAAGCAAAAAAAAAAAAGAGAGAGAAAAAGTAGCTAACTGCACTAAGCTATTCCATCCAATAATATTTAATATTAATACTGTAGGATACTCTTAAAGCTAATAAATTAAAAAAAATGTGAAACATGATATTAAAAGTACTATGAAAATCAATATATTTTTAGACAATGTATTGTTAAATCACAATAAGATTTTTTTAAAGTTTTCTTATTTGGTGTAAAACCTGGAGAATTGCTGTGTGAAACTTAGAAATGTTGCAAGAAAAAAAGTTAGTTTTGGTAATCTGTCCAAGAACCAAAGTGCTCCTATGCATTTAAATGAAAGTGTCTAAAATATCATTTGTCGTGAATCTTTCAGCTCTTTGACATCCATCCCCGAAGAATATAATCAGAAAACACCAATTAGAAACACCTGGTAGCTGAAAATACCCATCTTTGTAAAGAGAGTAAAATAATACAGGTTGCCGTTGACAACCACGAAAAATAATCATATAGGAAGTGTACTGTATAATAAAAGAAATCGTCTTAAAGTCATTTTGTTTGGTGTTTTTAACCTTTTTATCACAGTTTTCTTAGTTCATTATTGTTATAACCTTTTTGTTACCATTTAAGCTGCTAAGACACAAATGGATACAAACGTGTACTGTACTGTGACTGTTGTGAACAGTAGCCTGAGCAGGAGATGAATGAATGGGCGTGTCGCGGGAATGCCCGCGCTGCCAGCAACTGTCATACACTCACGCTGGGCGGCACTCCTGCTGCCAGGTGCAGCGCAGTCGTGGCCACATATTTGTGATCTTGAAACGGTCGTAAAGTCGATCAGCCATAAGTCGCATAGGTGATAAGTCGACAACGACCTGTAGTATTTTTTAATGACGCAGCATTTCTCCACACTACATCACCCTTTGTAAAACAGAATAGTTACTTTTAAAATGTTGTAGCTTTTACTGTAACTGTGCTACTAATACACTACGGAAAAAAGTGGCCAAGTTAATAGTGTCGCTAATTGTAGTTAGCTGCTCCACAGCACTGATAGTATAGTATATTGTTGTTTATTTGTTTTCTGTGATCACTTAGCGCCCCATCCTGGCTTATTCCCTGCCTTGACCCTGTTGTTTCCAGTATAGGCTCTGGACCACCGTGACGCTGCATAGAATAGTATAGAAAATGATAGATGGATAAATTATTTTGAATGACATTGGATTACATTAATTTTGCAGTGTAGTATATTATCCTCTGTATGGCATTTAAATGGGTTTCGAGCATCAGACAACCAGCTTTTATTCCTTCAGGTGCGGAGCAACTTCCTTACCTGTTTCTCTCCCGAGTATCGGCGCATCACCTTCATGATGATGGCTGTTTGGTTCTCCATGTCCTTCAGGTTAGAGACGCCGATTGGACGATTCTGCCGCTGTTAGAGATACGTATTACATGCCTTTCATCAACAGAGCCTGCTTATATGGTTTGCTTCCAAGTCCATTTGTTTTCCCATATGATTGATATTGATTTGATATTGTCGAAGGCAATGCAAGATTCTAGATACTTACAGATTCTTATACGCCACTTGTTTTGGCTCTTTCTCCCCATCGTCAGTTATTACGGTTTGACGGTGTGGTTCCCCGACATGATCAAGTACTTGCAGAAGCAGGAGTATTCCAGTCGCACAAAGGTGTTTATCAAAGAGAAGGTGGAACATGTCACATTCAACTTCACCCTTGAGAACCAGGTGCATCGTAACGGAGAGTACTTCAATGACAAGTGAGTCCTTGCTTCATCCATGCTCAGGAAAATGTGCAGCACATTTTTTTAAGAGTCTGTGGAAGACTTGTATGTTGCAAAACACTGAGAAACCGTAATGGCTTTTCCAAGCTTGAATGCATCTCAAGGAAAATAAGGGTACTGGCTAGTCTTTGGGTGTTTTTGTGTGTTTCTCAGAGACAGCTGCTGTGTGAATGTGTGCCCCAGTTGCATTTTCTGTCCCGAAGGTTCATGAACTTGAGAATGAAGTCCATGGTGTTCGAAGACTCTCTGTTTGAGGAATGCTACTTTGAGGACATTACCTCCAGCAACACCTTCTTCAGAAATTGCACCTTCATCTCCACGCTCTTCTACAACACAGGTGTTCTGCAGCACACATTTTCCACAGTAGGAACTACTCCTAAGTAGCTTTTATTCATTGTGAGAATAGGTACTATGCCTTATGAATTCTAATCAGTGTACCTCAGAAGTAACCTAGCAACCTTGTCCGGTAACCATTTCATTTGGGAATTAGGGGGGCATAATGCAAAGCTGCCATTGTAATTTGACATGGCCTCAGAGATTTTTTTTTCCAGAAAGCACAATGAATACTCATGATAATGAAAGTCTCCTGACAGGTGAGGGATGGAAAATATAGAAATCCATCATAATGTTCTTGACTTATTGAACATTCCTGGGAAGTCGTGTGAACTGACTTGGTGCGAAAGGAACGTGCGATTTTTCAGAATACATCAAAAACAGGATGTGCACAGCCTGACAAAGAAGGAATAATCTGGTCAGATTAATCAGATTCTGTTATCATTCATAAAGGTGCTGTAATGCTTCAAAACATTTATTTTGAATATAGGATACCACAAATGGCTCTAGATCGCGGTAGATACCAGTGAAGCACCCCCAGATCTTTTTCCAGTACAGGTTAGGGTTAAGAATTGCAGTTCTGGCTGTACCTGTGTGATGATCATTCTCATCAGTAGCCAGTAACCCCCCCCCTCCCCCAGACCTTTTCCAGTACAGGTTCATCAACTGCCGCCTGGTCAACAGCACTTTCTTACACAACAAGGAGGGCTGCATGCTGGACTTCAGCGACGAAAACAACGCCTACATGATCTACTTCGTCAGCTTCCTGGGAACGCTGGCCGTGCTGCCAGGGAACATCGTGTCCGCCCTGCTCATGGATAAGATTGGCCGCCTGAGGATGCTGGGTGAGCTGGGGAGGCCTGGGGCTATGCCTACACTCAAACAGCCAGCCTGGTTTGAAGCCGCACTGTTTACACTCTACACAGTCCGATGTTTACTATGGGCTTAGCTGTTTGCCCGTTTATATCCAATGTCAGGTCCAGTAGCGAAAGATGCAGCAGGGGGTGAGACAGCTGTGAGGCACAGAGTAACTGTTTTTAGTGTTATGTCAAACAGTCATCCAGTGTGGGGCGGCACATTGGCAGAGTTGGGTAATTCAGGTCCAGAGAGTAAAAATCCAGACCAAGATTTTGTTTCAACCAACCAGTGACACATAAAGAGTCACAGTCACAGAGTTACTCAACTGGTTGGCTGAAACAAAAGTCTGGATTTTTACTCTCTGGGCTTGAATTACCCAGGTCATTGGTAAGCATTGCCCCTGGAATGGCCCTGGAAACCAGGGTTTAAATCACCGCCCCAGCTCTGAGTGTGTGGATTTTGCGTGTTTTCCCCGTGTTGTCGTGAGGTTTCCTCCGGGTACTCCGGTTTCCCCCCCACAGTTAAAAACATGCTGAGCTTCCAGGATAGACACTAGACCCCTACAACCCTGCATAGGAGAAGTGGGTACAGAAAATTGATTG
>JAABNX020000151.1:16147723-16159199 GCA_015163995.2 Mormyrus lacerda | reverse complement strand
TTATTATTATTATTATTATTATTATTATTATTATTGTATACAAAGTAGTCTGGAGCACGCGTTCTAAAAATGTAATTGAATACATTTGAAAACAAAATGCTTGTATATATCAGTATGAATTAGGGACCTGTGCTCATGATTGGAAGGTTATGAGTTCAAATCCCTTGGCCAACAGTATAATCACATCACCACTGAGCCCTTGAGTGAGACACTTAACTCCAGCTGCACTAGGGACACTCACTGACCCTGCATTCTCATGCTATGCTAAATTAATAAAATGTAAAATGTAAGTCATGCATGTCACCTCCTGTATGCAGAACAACAGCCTTCGGGTTCCTGAATGCCATGTGCAAGTTGGCAGCCGTGCTGGGCATCAGCATCTTCACCTCCTTCGTGGGCATCACCAAGGCTGTGCCCATTCTGTTTGCGTCGGGGGCACTGGCTGTGGGCAGCTATCTGGCCCTGAAACTCCCAGAGACGCGAGGTCAAGTGTTGCAGTAACGTGGAGCTGTCAGCAGGGGGCAGCGAGGAAAGCGAGCAGCCACACTGTGACTGGAGCCACCCATCCTTGGTCCAAAAATCCCAGGTGACTGCATATGGTTCTGAAAAAAAACCACAGCCCCTAAATCATGAAGTACTCGTTGCCATCGTATAATATTGTATGGGTGTAGAAGCAATTTTTTGCTTTGATTTTCAGCTGCCCTTTCAAAAAAAACTGAGCAAGGTATTTGTCGCAAAATGTTATTAAGCATCTGTAATTTCTTCACATCTGGACTTCTATTTCAGAAGAACCTGCTTCTGGTGTTATTTAATCTCAACTCACTGCATCTGTCAATGATATAAAAAAATAGAAAAAAATCAGGCTATAAAAATGTGTAAAAATTACGATATTGGTCCTATATTATGTAAGTGATGTCAAACATCTTAAATGTTTGGTTTAATGATGCTGTATAATTACAATGATAATTTTATCTACTTAGAATGCCATATGATGTCTATTGTGTCTACAGTAATGTTTACCTAA
Organism: Mormyrus lacerda; assembly: GCA_015163995.2. Lineage (NCBI taxonomy): Eukaryota > Metazoa > Chordata > Actinopteri > Osteoglossiformes > Mormyridae > Mormyrus > Mormyrus lacerda. The sequence goes on along the minus strand of JAABNX020000151.1, from coordinate 16,158,175 downwards.
CTTTCACTGAGCTAAGATGCATTGTGTAATACTTATAGCACAATTTCAAGGGACAGTGGGAGCAGAGGTTCAGGGCACATTCTGTGGGTAAGGTACAGTAGAAGGTACAGTAGAAGGTACAGTAGAATCTGTCCCCAGGGGTATGTGGTGGGGTTAGATGCTTTAACTAGAAGAGTTACCTGCACTTTTTTCACCCTGTCTTGGGCAGTCAGTGGGTCTACAGCTATTGTCCCTTGTCACGGTCTTTTAAGGTTGTTAACAGCCAGAATGTGAAGGCCCTGAATTTGACGATCTATTCAGATTCTTTCCATGATCGCTAGGATCTCACATATTCCGACAGGGAGCTGCCCCTTAATTATCCAGAACATTCCAGACTCACTCTTCCATTCCATTCCTTTAAGTGTATCCTTGCTGAACAGAAGAGCACATATTACCGGAAAAAAAAAAAGTTTGAGTGGGTTATGCATTAACTGGTTAGATTTTTGTTGAGCTCTCAAAGTCACTTCCACCAGTCTGACATGCTTTGGTCCTGTCTTCCATTCTCCCTCCAGACCATCACCTTCTCGACTACAGGGTATGCAGCAATGTCAGGTCATTGAATATAACTCTTTGAAATATGACAAGTCACCAGACATCACTTTTAGATCATTTTAGTCCAATGTAGAATTACCCTTTTAAAACCTGTTTAGTTATATTTCTAGCATTGAAACAGTCATATCAGTGCAAATTGTTAGGTTTTTATGGTGCATCAAAACACGCATTATGACGTAAATACACCTCAAATTAGGCCTATATGAAAATAATTCACACATGTTGAAAAAGTGTCTACAAGGCACATATCTCTTTGGAGTTGGAAAGGGAATATATAAATATAATTTATATTTTGCAGTTTTACGGCATTAATGTTGTGTTCTTTCTACATTTGGCATCTACATCTTTTGGATTGCCCCCCCCCCCCCAAAAATTTTTTTTTAAATCCCTGGCATATGAGAGGAAGAGTGACACTGTTTTCTGATCAAGGGGGAGGGGGACTGTTTCATATAAGTCGAGATGAGAGAAGTACAGCTGTGTACAGGGTCATTTTCAAACAAGTTCAAGGAAATCGAAATTCAATAAAATTCAAAATTGATCACTTACTTCGATTAATGTATGATAGTATAATGAGACTCTCGCAGGTTTTATTATGTATATATTTTGGTTCATTTGATTATTTATTCACAGTTTTAAAAGAGATATATTTTACTGAGATTCCACGCTATCATGCATTTTGAGTGTTTGTCCTTGTTGAATATTCTGTGCCAAAACAATGGAAACACGAGACGTGTTTATATGGAAGCATGCCTGTGGCGTGTATGTGGGTGCGTATATCCAGTACCTTTGAGCGTGTTCTTTATTAACTATATTTTTATTTCCTAATTGTCTTAAATGAAGCCAGTTTAGTAATAATCTGTTTGTTACACTGCGTCATTTCTGTACATGTAAATCCAGCGGCCTTGCTGTTTTAAATGCACATTTTTTTTTTATGTCATAAGACCACAAACATTTTTAAAGTCAAAGATAGACATCATGGATTGAAAGAGGCATCAGGTGTGATGGACTCTGTGTCTGAGATTGCAGTAAGCAAGTGTTTTACAATGATATTGTGCCATTGCAGAAACTTAGCACATTTCCTTTGTAAGAATACATGCAAATTTTGCAGTAGATTTTCCTCGCACTAATAACGGGGTCATTTTTAAAGATCCGATTAAACAGTCCCTATTATGCCAAAATCAATGGAAATGACTTACAGCCATATTTGTATTTATTTTTATTTTTAAATGTTAATTTTTATTTTTAAATGTTAATTTGTGTGGTCAGTTTCTCACACTTGGTCCTCCTCTGTTTGAAACCATTGTGTAGTCCGCAAAAAATGGGAGAGGTGGGTGATTCTAATTGTAAGGACAGTATCTTTTTGCACCTGAAAAGATGTTACGTAACTGTCATGCTGTAGGGATAAGGTTGTTTTTTTTTCTTGAAATGTCAGCAAGAAGACTCCATCACCTCCATTTTTAATCTGTGAACTGCCACTAAAAAACACTGACTAAGAAAAATTCTGCACAGAGTCAAACAAAAATACCAGTGAAAAGAACTTCTACATGCTGTGTATTACTGCCAAGTTATAGATGGATAGTAGCCATATAGCACCGTATCAAGCAAAAACTACAGCACTAAGATTTTTTTTGCCACTTTTGAATTTAGAAAATCATTCCAGAGCATATAAACATAACTGTAAATCACTCATGATATCAACGTGGCCAAAGGTTTCTTGCAGGGTGACAAAGCACAAAAAAGAAACATACAATTAATTGTACTCACATTTTTGGTTCATGATAGAATAGGTTGAGGACCACTGACATAAATCAGGATCTTACATTCCTGCAGTGGTTTTCTAAAGTTTTACCATGTACGTTTTACCACATAATATTAGCACAGAAACACAAAGACACAGATCTGAATATCAGCATGAAAACACCAGTTATGTGTTGGATCTAGACCCATCACTATGCTCTGTGTAATGCATTTACCAAATCTACGGTCCTTTTGAGACCCATTTGTCTGCCTTGTGCTTGTGACTATTTAATGCACGATGAGCACAGCACATTAAACATGTAGTAATTTAACTAAGTTACCCGGTCTCACTTTATAAACTATATATTTGACGGTGAATCGTGGACATCGTAGTTTACAAAATGAAAGATCACCGCCGGTAAATCATTTGTTGATGACAGTTCAACAAAGTCTGATTAAGAAGACTTAGCTATCAGCACCACAGTCAGCATTAACGCATGTCTTAGATACACTGCTATGTTTTGTTTATGTCTCTGCCAATTTGCTTCACCGTTATGTTGTCATGACAGTTTTTGTGTGGAACAACACTGATATCGATCAATTACCACTGACCCGAGAATTTGAATTAGAACCGAATCTTGGTTCTCTCCACATGGGACAAAACATAACTAAAAGCAAAGTGTCATCTTTAGTCAGATTTGTTGCATTTCTTTGTCTTTTTATTTTCCTTAAATTAGACCGAGTCTTAATTACAGGTGCAAAATAATTGAAGCAATAACCACACATATTTCGTTTGCTCAGCACTGCCCAGCCAGCTTAAAGAAGCCGAACACGTTGCCAGTTTGCAGCTCAACCCGTGTGAAGTAGGGGTTCTTCACAATGTAAACGTCCGACTAAATCTCTGAGGAATGCCGTGTCTGTGTCAAATATGAAACATCGCCATAATTTAAACTTAATACAACTTTTAACTTTGTAATTGTCGTGTGCTGTAGAAATTGTGGATGTTCATATGTAAACATATAATATGTTCAAAAACAAAAAAAACACAAAAAAACCAACCTCTAAATGACTGAATACTATTGTATGTTGTCTTTAATTTTTTGTGTTTTGTAAAGGACAATTTAAAGATGTGAATTATTATGTCAATGGTAATTATTACTGGATATGAAGACTATGTTAATGTAACACCCTCAAGTTATTGCACATTGGTTTATGTGAGGTTTTTTTTTCAGCTTAATTTTGTTAATGAAAGAGGATTCTAGAGGATTCTACAGTCCTTACTATAACTCAGCCTCCCACTATTGCAACAGAGTGAAAAATACACATGAATAAAGTACAGTAATAAACATTGAAGAAACAATCTGATTGGCACCATCTCAGTCTGTTATTCTTTCCTGTGTTCTGCATTTACACCCCATTTTTGCTTATATAGCAGACGCTTTTATCCAAAGCGACGCAGAAGCAGGCCAGATAGTAACATCACAGATGTGTGCCTTCGGCTGCCAAGGTTTGCTCTGGGCCTCCATGTGAGATAGGTAGGAGCCTAATACCGAATTTATGAAAATGTAATGTGTGACATAATTGCATTATTTTTACATCACATTTTACTCCAAAAAGGTATGATATAAGCTCTGAATTCAGTTTAGAATGATATGAACTTAATTCCATAAAGTACATCATTCTCAGAAAACTCAAAAACAGGACCAAGTATACATAAGTCGTGTTATTATCATTCTTATTATAAAAGACCACATTAACAAACTGAAATTCATATTGCATTCTTATGAATCACTTGTAGTTTGAAGACGCTTTGCCTAGAGCACTACAATACCCAGGAATCAATGCGCTCGTCCCAGTTTGCGCATGCGGTCAGGATCCCTAGTATAGGTCGTCTTTCAGCGACGGTGAGACAAACTTTAAAGGCGTTTTATATTGCACTGTATGACTGAGTAAAACTATAAACGTTTATTTTAACTATATTGGAATATTATTAGATCAAATGTATTTATTCGTTATGAATGGATGCAATATAAATAAGTAGGCGTAGCCGCCGTGTTAGCAGTGTCGCCGTTTATAATAATGCATGAAGAATCTTTCAGTTTGTGATATTTTCTCTAAAGTCGTATTGGTCGATTACAGATGGTAAACTTTTTATTTCTCAGGTAATAGATACAGTCAGGTAAACATTAAATATACTGCAAAGCCGTGGCAGTGTTGCCAGCTAACTTGCCGACCCTTCAAAGGGAATAGTGCGATATTCCCCACACCGGTCTTGAAATTTCGGTTATATATGTCTGATTTTCATTAAGGTTTGACCTTATAGGTTATAGGAAATGGTGACTCCGTTAAACGTACCCCAAATTTCTCTCGCTATTTGGTTGAATTTAATTTTCGGTGTTATATTAATAGTCGTGTGGTTGAAGATACCACTAAACGTTCAAACTCTGATCTAGAAAGGCATTGCTTATTTCCTTGGTTACTGCTTTTCGTAGGTACATCTTCAGCCTTGGCCGACTGGGTTGAATGGGCAGCCCTGACAGTATCTGCTGATGCTGCACAGAGTCCTCCGTAACACTCGTCCCCTTCTCAGCACTCTCTCCTTCTCCTGGAACACCGTCCCAGCCCGGCCTCGGATGGATATCAGCCGGCCGGTCGAGCGCACTATACAGGCCAAGCTGACCCAGGCCCTGGATCCGAAGCACCTGGAGGTCCTGAATGAGAGCCATATGCACGCAGTCCCTCCTGGGTCCGAGTCTCACTTCCGGGTGCTGGTGGTGAGCTCCCGCTTCGAGGGGCTCTCCCTGCTGCAGCGCCACAGGCTGGTCAACGAGGCCTTACGAGAAGAGCTCAGCAGCTCTGTGCACGCCCTGGCCATCCAGGCCAAGACACCAGAGCAGTGGCAGGAAAACCCCACCCTAACCAAGAGCCCACCGTGCTTGGGGGGATCAAAGCATGACGGCACCATGGCTGAGAAACTAAAAGCAGCTCAGGACTGAACCAGGATCAGTCAGTGTGCACTGGTGCAGGCAACAAGAGAGGAGATAAGGGTGAGATAACAGTATCGACACAAGCATATCAGCTTATTTCTGTTAACATAGATGTTAGGAATTTCTCTAAATGGGAGATTGAAACATCTTTTTTTTTCTTTTAATTATTATTGTGAAATATGTACAGATTTATGAACACTGCTGTGTAATAACCAGCTGAAATGTACATCCACAACATTTAACACCAAGGCCTTCTGTTATGCACAATGCTGTGCAGATGTGCCCTTTGCTTTATTTAGACAAAAGAATGGAGATGACTTCAGGTATGTCACTAATTATACTACTACATGGGGATTTATCCAAGTGGACAACAGACCAAGGACTTGGCAGTGCAAACCAATTTATATCTCAAAGCTGTCAACAAAAACTGTTCTAAAAAGTATTATTTTGTATTGTTTTCTGATGTTTATCTGTGTATTTCATGTGTTAGAAATTTACATTAAAACCTGACTACCTGACACAGAGTGATTGGAGACAGAGGATAGGTTTTTATTTGGCTTTTGTGAAAGAACAAACATAATACATATTTTGGACTGAGTACAGATTCATTTTAATTTAACAAATATGTACCTTACATCAAGTTGCATATAAAATACATAATAAAAAGAAAAAAACAGAACTTTTTTCTCCCCTATAAACTATTTTCATCCTGAAATGCATATTTACTTGTCAGACGATGTTTCAGACTTTCACCACATGAGGGCAGTAAACATGCACATCTTTAAATTTAAATAAACTACAAGTTATAGTCAGTAAGAATTTGCCTTATTTATTCACACTGGCGTGGAGGAGAGTCTAGGATTAATTCCAAATGAAATTGTGATAACTAATTATTTACTGTGCTCGCCAGGGCAGTGATTAAAAATCAGCACTGGACTTCAGTGATACAGGCTTACCACACATGCAGTGCTCACAGAGTCTTGGGAAACTTCAGTAAAAACAGTGCAAGTGCAAATTTATAGGTTTTATAACAAGAATCATTGTTCATTTGTGTACAAAATATATGTCACACAAGAAACAACCAGTAGTTTTAAGTAAAACATTAATTTCAAGTAGTAATAAATTGAAACCCTAGTTATAGTTCTAAAGGAGCTGTTCAGAGTTCAATAACAAGCAGTCTTGTGTGCTTTTTAATTAGTAACATCTTTGCAATAATATAAAACACCAAACATTTATGTTTAGTATCCCTTTGGGAGTCAATGACTGCAATTTCAACTGGTAGCAAGATGGCAAGAACAGAATTTAATGTCCAAAAATTTTTGACACTTAAAAATATGTGCAGATATGGTAAACATTTTGATCATTGCTGGGGGGGAGGTTCTCCCATGATGACTTTTTTCTGAGCACAGCCCCCCCCCCCCCCTTCCATGATAAATTTTGCTGGGCCACAGCCCCACCGACCCACTGGGAAAGTACCCAGTATGCCAGATGGCCAGTCCAGCCCTAGTCCTCAGTTAACCATGGACATAACAAAAAATATTAAATATTTTAAATCTAAAGTAGGTTGTCACCCTAAACACTGAAAACAGGATTATCAGTATTAATAAATCCTGCACGTGAATATAGTATGATAATTTTGTATCCCTGTGCAGTAAATCAGTTTTGTATGTATGTCTGTGCCTGAGGGGTGTCGCTCTGGCTTAGTTGGTTAAAGCACCTGTCTAGTTAACAGGAGATCCTGGGTTCAGTACCTTTGGTGAACTATGAAAGCCCCCAGTGTGTGTGGTTAGGGGTGGGACTTGCATGGTCAGTGCATGCCCAATCCCTAAAATATGAGTGTCCTCATATTTTTTCAAGCCTACATTAGGACTCGTTGGCAATGCAGTAAGTCTAGTTTGTTTTCAGTTTCTATGTCATCAGTTGACCGGCACTGCTTTGAGTGAATGATTATTATAGTGGATCAGTCAGATGGCTCTGAATGAACATGCGTTACATACCAGCTTCTGTGACGGCAAACAAAAATGTGCAAACTCAGCATGTTGATTTGAAGGTGCCGATGTGAGCAATAGGGACTGTTTCCAAGACTAACATGAGAAACAAAAATTGAAAGTACGCTTTCTTCAGGTGATGTTGGCAACACGCAAAAAATGAGTAAGTATCTCATGTTGGATGTCGCTCACGTGTGAAATATTTATGTAGTCACAGTGGTTTCGCTACTAGCCAACTGGGCTAATTCTGCAAGAATGCACTAGTCCAGACACAATGTGCGCATTCAGTAGCCCACAATGTACAATATAATTTTCAAGCATAATGAACACCCAAAAACCTCCATATCTTACAATTATAAATGACCATGTAAAACATTATGTTCAGTCATGAATTTCTATGAACAATTCACTCATTCAGAACATCCCATGATATTACAATCAGTTCCTAGCCAAGCCCTACCTGTCACCCACCTTTCAAAACTTTTCTTATTCTCGCATCCTCTTGTTGTTTTTTTTTTAAATATACATTAGGACACTCAATTCATTAAAGTATTTTTTGCGTTTTGTCTAGCTTGCCAGTACTACAGGTCTCTGTTAAAAATCTTTGCTCATACTATTTTCCCAAAATGGGTGTCAAAATTAACACCTGCAAAATAAACAAGAACTTATAACCCAATCTGCCTAAATGCACGTTAAGATCAACGCAAAGGATTTAACGTCGACATTCCTACGTGCAGCTTCTTAACTAGCCAGCAAACTAGTGTGCAACTTGCTCCTCGTCTGAATGACTCACCTCAGGCCAGTGGGCAAGTTTAATTTCCAGCCTTGTATGTCATGTCTTATCCTATATGGGAGTGTTGAGTGACTCAGTGGATTAAGAAACTGTAAGAGGGATCAGATGGTCGCTGGTTCAGATCCTGTGGTTGGCAGAGTGATGTTGCCATTGGGCCCTGAAGCAAAGCCCTTCCAGCTGCTCCAGGAACAGTCTGACCCTGCTTTCTCAGTTATTTGTCACATTGGATGGAGCATCAGCTAAATAATTCAGCATCAGCTAAATAGATTATTTAATGAAACTTATGGCCAATATAATGATCACTCCTATGTTAGAATTCCCATAGTTGTTTGATTTAAGGATGTTATTTAAACAAGATTTTGATAGTCCTGGACGATATTTGGGAAAGAAATATTTATTGACTGAATGCATAATTTTCTTTGGCCAGCATTGATTGATGTTTTGCTGGGGACCTTTCCACAGGGTTTTTGCAGTGCCCCTGTGACCCAGTCTGCAAGCATCTCCAGTGGGAAGTATCGCTGTCTTGCGTCAGAGCATTGCGAATGTTGGGAATAGCCTTGCCGGAGAAGGCTGGGACGCTGGGCTTCGGTGTGTTCCCGCGAGTGGCCTGTGGGTTTGGCATCCTGGGTGATTTATACCAGCGTACCAGGGAAAGGCTGCTCAGCTCAGCTGGCTTCTCCAGTAGGGTCTGCAAAGACTCGTCCGTTCCATGCCTGGCCCTGTCACTCCAAATGGATCCCAAAGGAATGGCGCCGTGTTCTCGGGGACCCACGGACGGCCCATGTTTTTGCTCCCTCCCAGCTCCCAGTAGGGAACAAAAATGTGCACCGTCTAGCAGGAGCTGGGAGGAAGCAGAAACACGGACCGTCCGCGGGTCCCTGAAGTTCAGGTTGGGAAACACTGGAAAGCATAATCAATATCAGCTGGGGCAGTTTGGGGGATTTCGCTTCAAAATCTTTGCTTGCGGCAGTTTTTGTTTTGTCTTGTCTGGTTTATGTTCTACTGGCATCGGATATATAATTTCAGTATTCGGGAGAGTAATTTTCATATTGTGTCTTCCAGAAACTTTGTAAGATGTCTAGATCAGTGTTTTCCAATCCAGTCCTCGTGGACCCGCAGTCCATCCACGTTTTTGCCAGTAGCTGGTTGGGAAACACTGGTGTAGATAAACTGATCGCCATGGAAATAATGAGACACGGAGAATGGAAATGTGCATATGCTTTGGTAGCACTCAGTAGTCCGAGGATTTAATGCAGGAAAGGATCAGTGGGGATTTGGGGGAAAAATGCTTGCAGGTGTGAAAAGTTAACGTCACATGATTTATCTGGGGGAGTTCTAAGTAAGGTCAAATGTTTCTTTTTTTCAGGATGGCCATAAAAATGTGTTTGATTTAATTAAATCACTTTGGCACTGTTCACAATAAAATCATGCTAATGTTCAATGTAAAGTTTAAATGGATACTTTCATTTTGTGTTAATGATATTTTTATGTGGTTAGTTGGATTATTGTCCTACTTTTGTATCTGTGCCTTTTGAGCCCTACCTTTGTATCTATAGTGATACACATGCACACATTGCAGCATTTGTGGGTCCAGCGATTAGCTGTGGCTTCAGCACATGGCTTCTATCAATCTTTACTGCTGCCATTTCCACTAACACTAGAATGAAGGCATTCAGCACTTACTAGTTAAATATTAATGAGAGGCATTACAGTCGTGGCACTTTGTTGAGGGCTAACAAACAGACAATAAAATGGAAGATCTAGTTTGCCATTGGAAACTAGCTGTAGGGGGATAGCAAGGTGGCCCTCTGTGTCGCATGGACACCTCGCACCTCTGCAGACTCCACCCCAGCTCTCTGCGTGTGGAGGTCGCATGTTCCCCCCGTGTCATTGTGGCGTTTCTTCTGGGTTCTCTTCTTTTCTCCACAGTCTACAAGCAAACTGAAATGAACTGGATTAACCAGATGTTGTGTGTGCCCTGTCCTGGGTTATTCCCCGCCTTCCACCCAAAGCTTCCAGGATAGGCATTAATCCCTGTCCCCCTCCCCCCACCGTGAGCCTATATAGTTCATATGGCAAATTATGAGAATAGAGCTGAAAGGAAAATTCGTACCGTTACCTTGTGAAAGTCCATAATGCATGCATTTCCCATGGATTTACCCTTTCGTAATTGGAGTGTGGCTCGGGAGAAGTGGCTGGCGTTAGACAAGACTGGTATGCCGACAAGTACGGACAGAGGAGATGAGAAAAGTCAATATGGGGAATGAAGTTTCGAGATGGAGAACGGCAGAGGTTCGAGGGCCAGCCGTCGCATGCGTTCCAGCCGTCGCATGCGTTCCAGCCGTCGCATGCGTTC
>JAABNX020000151.1:16125267-16139108 GCA_015163995.2 Mormyrus lacerda | reverse complement strand
TTTTCCATTTTGTAATTTTGCACCCCCCCCCCCCCCCCCACTTAACGCCACAGCCACAGCAGTACTTGTGCGCTGACAGTATCCCTCTGTCAGGTCTTCACTCGTTGTCAGAGTCGATTCGCTCCCACCACAATGAGTCCCATTCAGCCGGCTTGATCTTCACAGCTATTCAAGGATTGCCTTTTCGAGCAGTTAAAAGCTCAGCTGCCCCTGCCACCACCCCGCTCCTGACCCCGTGCCTCTCGCTTGTGTTTCCACTAGGACAGGATGTGACTCGGGAGTTTGGATCTTTGTGCATCTCCCACGTCGCGGCCCCGGCCTGCTCTCTTTGTTGACAGGTTCCTTGTTCTGTTTGAGTCATTAATTTGCAGTCATCGAGTGGGGCACCGGATTCTTTGTTCGGAGTGACGGCTCGTACGCTTGCGAGCTTTTGTTGCTTCGGAATTTTGGGACTTTTTCCGAACTGGAGACTGCCGGACCGGGTCCTGCTCTGGTCCAGCTCCCGCGGTGAGAAACAGAAACCCCATTGGCAGAGCTGTGAGCCCAGCACCTGGTATTACTTTCTCAGCCCTAATATTCCTCGACCCCTGCGAGGCCGGGAATGGCGGGGCCAATAGGGCAGCCCCCGGACACCGCAGCTGTCTTTGAAGGGAGGAGTGACACCCCATATCAGCCCCAGCAAAGACTTTACTAGTGCTGTGACCTCTATGACCCCCCCACACCCTACCCCCATACAGCTGCTGCCTTGGATTGGTCACCGGTAGGTCCCCCTGGTATGGGAGAGAATAGAGCGGGAACGCGAAAGGTCAGCCGGTGGTCACAAGTTTTATTGGGACTGAGAAGGAGGGAGAATGCGTTAAAGACCACCGTCTGAGATTTTAACTGCTGGGTTTTTTTTCCTCTTCCTTCTATGAGTGAGGTTTCAACAGGAAAGCAGATTTTAGCACTGAGTGTGAAGCAAATAAAACAGCATCCCCGAAAGCTTCTAATGGACCAAACCCTCGAGCGGTAGCCAGTAATTTACCACTCGGCTAGAATCTGATTGTTTTGACAGTGAGGTAAAAAAAAAGGCATCGGGGTCAATGGCAGGTACGAGTTTCCCAGACACACCGCAATAATGATTATGTTCATCACCATCCCACTGAAGCCATCCAGCCATTGTCGCTGTCTGAAGTGCAATTAGGAAAAAGGTTTCTGAACATTCCGAAGCAGTACCAGGAATTTGCATGCTTAAAAGTAATGATACAATTCAGTTAGTGTTAAGGAGCCAGAAAGTGAAAACAATTATTTATGTTATGATGGAGCAAGTAAAAACGCTGTCTGTTTATTCCTGTTCCATTTCTGGCTGTTTGCCTGGTGTCTTTAAGTATAATGGGGGCCCTTGCTGTCGGTTTATAAAGTTAGTCTACCAAGAAGCTGCTGTATTTATGGCGAGTACTAAGTCTTTCTGGGTTGTCAGGCTCTGATTCTTAGCCAGGCGGTACCAGCCAGGGCATGGCCGTCCGCACCTGTGGTGGCCATCCAACCAGCATTTGCAAGGAGTCACGCGAGCCATGAGATGATTTACTGCCGCGTCACACGACATGCAGTTGGGCTTTGACTGACAGGATACTCTGCATTAACATGAAGGGGCTGAGTAACTTAGTACGGTTTACTGCTTTGTTACACTGATCACAGTCTCTGTGCTTCATAATTGTTAAAGCTGTATAAATTATCTTTTTTTTTTACCATCCCAGCTTATTTAGGGTGACATTTATCATTTTATCCATTTTATTTTAGTGCTTATCCATTGCTTATCCAACAAGACATTTATCATGTGTGTGAAGTCAAAATAATTAACCGATTGACCTGCTATCAAAGAAACGGAAAACTCATTCTCTACATTTAAAATGGATGTTATTCAATATTCGATTTATATCAATACAAATAAAATTGTTTCAAGGTCCTTTATTTGTCAAAAACATATTTGTACATGCATTTTTTTGACAGATATTTATGTATAAAAATGAACCTCCTAATTCTAATAAATTTTTACATTTAGAGATTATTTCACATTGTGATGAATTCTCAGAAATGAAATGTTGTGCCCAAGTGTTTTACCATAATGTAAACTATCAGCTAGTACTGTTCTTGAGTATTTCCTCAAAAAATCCTTATATAGTTAACAATTTATGAATTGCATATAGCCGTACATACAAAAAACAAGCATGAAATCGACACTTATTCTTAGAGTTGGCTGAGGGAGTTTTGATTGTGTATTATTTACTTACAGTAACTTCTAGAGAAGCAGTTCTCCTCAAGTCAATGACATCAGAGCCTGTCGTGGGCTTTGATCCAGTCTGACTGTTACAGTACCTGCTCCAACCACCCATACCAATGATACATGGAACACTTTTGTATGTCTTTTTTATGCAGATTCATGTTCAAATCATGTTGCCAAAGTCAAAGCACCAACCAACAAAAACGAAAGCTAAAGGGATTTTCAAGTAGGGCACGGTAACTTTTAGTTGGTAACTTGTAACTTGCAGGTTCTTTCTCTCACTAGTAAGACTGTCAAATATTTAGGTCACAAAGAACAAATTGATATGAACTTCAATGGAAGTCGCTGTCTCCCCACAATGTGTACAAAGTGCTTTCTCGTGTTCACGCCCTTCGTGCAGACTGCTGCGAAGGGGGATCTTTTAGCAAATGGTAAGGCCTGGACTCTCAGAACAAAGGCTTCAGGTTAAGAACAATTCACCGTGTATTTTTCTGTTCCTAGTTGTGGAGCCTAGGTGCAAAGGTTAAACACACCTACAGCTTCAGGTTATGGCACGTCAGATTATTCAGGTTTCGTACCTCCATAATCCTTTGAGGAAAAGGCCCATGCATAACTCTGCTTGCTTACCAAATGTTTCCGAGAACTTAAATCATTCTATCGAATTTTATCATTTACAGTTAACCAACGCTTTCATGAAAAGCGTCTTACTGTAGTAAGAAGGTTTACACTTTACATAAACTTTGTAAGTTTTGAATAACTTTTGTGTTGTTAGCACAGTGCTTTACTTGTTCAGCTACAGGAACCTATTATCCTGTGTCCTCAACCATAGTCTTGTCTTGTTCCATGTTTCTGTGATGAACCGTTTCTGGTATGTGCACCTCTGATTCATCGTCGTAGTTATACTGATTTACAGAATGACCAAGTGACAAACACATGTGATGAAGACAGTAAAATAAGAAACATTTTAAGTTGACTTCAAGTAATGTAAAGCACATTCTGCTTATACATTTCCACTTGTTCAGTCCTCTTTTTTTAAAAAAAAAAAAAACTTAGGTCTATCTCATATCTAATTCTGTCAATAACTGCAACATAAGATCTACGCTGCTGAGAACAAGAATGAAAAATGGATCTCAAGTTCACAAACAACTAAATAAAGCCAGAGGGTCTAGGGCTCAGAGAAACTAGCTCAGCAGGGTCAGTGAAGGAACAGATAAATCTTGCTTTAAAATGCCAAACTCTGCAATGTTTAACCTCCTAATTAACCCCAATTGGCTGTAGGAAATAGCACACACACAAAAGCAGTATGAAATGGTCATTATGAAGTATCATGACAGAGTATTAGGGCCAGTAAAAGACAACTACGCCCATCAAACAGAAACACGAGCAATCCACAATCCATATAGGCCTATCCAAATATTGCAAGGTTAAAGACTGAAGGCCCATTGTGCTGCAATAAGCAGATTACTGCATAGGTGGTTTTAGTTTCAGTTCCTGAGCAGTTAAAGTAAGTTGTGTTCTGCATGCACTGGAAAGTTTTTTCTGGTGCATCAAGTCTTGACGAAGCTCCAGAACTGCAAGTTAATTGTAGAGGTCACTTACTCTACTTTGCTGTCACTCATCTCAATAGCTACAGATAATATTAAGTTACTAGATTGCTGACTTCTTTTGAGCTGACACGTGAAACCCCTATTCCACTGGTGCATCTCAGGAAGCTAAACTTTATTTAATTAGCTAGTAGATCTACCTAGGAAGCCTAGAGGTTATAAAAGGTACATCATTAGCTAACTTACATACTTAGTCAATCACATATGCAGTTAGATAAGACTTCTTCCTTAGGTCAGTTGTTCTAGTGTGGTGTGGTGGCTCTGTTGATTGTGCTGCTGTCTCACCCTACCTGGGCTGGAAGCTTCAATCCCAGCCCATACTGGTTTTTTCCATGTTCCGTTTACTTCCTACAGGGTTTCTCTTGCCGTACAAAGACACGTAGTTAGGCTGCCTCGTGCATCTGAATTGGCCATATCACATAATAGTGGCTGTGCCTCTATGTGCCCTGTGGTGGACTGACTTGCGTCCTTTGCTTCCCGGGGGAGGTTCCAGACCCCCCTTGTAACCCCAGCCCGGATAGCGAGTTAGGAGACGGAGTGGTACGAATCTAAAGCTTCCCATTAAGAAATGGGCGCTTAGATTTTCAAGGCAAAACTAACTAAAAGTCAATTCCCGCCTCATCAATGTTGGTGCTTTTGACCTGAACACCAGAACTGGATACCCGGTGAGAAACGGTATGATAAATTTTGTTCCGGTGTGTTTTCAAAATGCTGTTGTTTCAGTGCCCCTCCGAAGTCGGCTGCATTTTGGTGTTCAGAGAAGGAGCGCGCCGTTGTGACTCCCACAATAAAACAACCTCCATAAATTATAGACCAAACTAACGGCCCTGGTCCGTCTGAGCCACGGCCTGCAGCTGTGTTTGCCCCCACCATCCTTTTTCAAATTTACTCTACCAGCTGCTCCGGACCTCTGTAAAGGGGCATGCCGTCTATCACCGTTATTTTGCTAATCTGCCTGTTTTACATGCTCCAGGTGAGAGCATCAGCAGAACAGTGTCTTGTTTCACGCTACTTATTTTTATACTCTTTAAGATATATGTCTCACAAAGGTACAGTATAATTGTTGTACTTCTGATACATCTTACACTCTCATGCAACCTGCATAACTCTGATGCTGGCTGAACCTTATTCGTACCCTAACTTAAACCACATTTGCAATGCCAGTGTTTGTGGCAACTGCAAGTTTTAAGTACACTCCTTCATCGAGTTAGACTAGTGGTGTCATTTTTGGACAAAAATCCTTAATAGTAGGTAAAGAGATTTAGGATAGAACTAATACAGTCTCCACACCCCCTGGTGAACATGCAGATGTGATTACTGTACAGTTTAAATCCAAATAAAATCACTGGTGGGTTTTTTTTCTGTGATGAGTCTGTTATATGATGGTTGGAACACAGTGGTATTCTCAAAACAAAAGGTTAGATAAAGAAAGAGAATTGTGAAAAGGATAAAACAATACACAAAACCCTAAAAAGATTGATGACATAATTTATTATTATGTCCTGAAAAACAGTAACGCAATCATTTGTCTTTCGACGCATATAATGCTAACATGCAAGCCCTATTAAAGAATCTTTAATAAGGGAAGACAGATGTAGAGATCCCTTGGTTCCAATGACTTTCTTATAAACAGCTGAGGACACTGTATCACAGCCTGAAAGTAAACATACTAAATATGATCTGGCTGCAGAGACAACTGCGAATCACAGACAACCTTGGTTCTGAGAGGCATGCAGCACTCTGGTAATAGGCTCACTTTGTCCTGCATCCATGTGTTTCATGAAGATTTTGCAAAGTGATGTGAGGAGCTATACTCTGTCACATTATTTTACCTTGTTGTATTTATTAATAGTGTTGAATATAGTTGGAGTTTTCATTTATTCATGATTGAAAAATATTACGTTGAGAATGTTTAAGGGCCTAGCAGACATCGCCTCTTTTGAAGTCGTCCTGATTTATCTGACAGAATCATACTCCATGCATTGCTACATTGCTTAGTTAATAATATTAAACTATTGTTGCAAGACATCAAGGAGCTATTGGGACTCGTATAAGACATAAATGCTTATTCATGGGCAGATGTGGCCCAGAACATATATTTTTAGACATCAGGTTGACATTCCTATATACTTTTGTTTTCCATTCCTAGGTCCATCAACAGAGAATTCTGGGCCTTGCAAAGCCAATGGAGCAATTCAAATAAGGCTTGGAAAGCAGATATGGTTACATGTGTCAACAATTATGCACAGGAAAAAAAGCTAATTTTCTCCCCAGTAGCACTTGAGGCAAACCATATATCATGAGTAATTTTATTGCCATGCGAAAAAGTTTGGCGTGATGTGTATTATTTTCGGTTTACCTTCACAATTTTCATCATTTTATGGACGGTTGTGCATTTCAAACTAAATTAACATTTCACCTTTACTCACCATTTGATGATAAGTACGATAGACAGTTAAATATAACTGGATGTATTCCCTTTTGACCTGCCGTGAGGTAGTTTTGCCTGCAATCTTGAAAAATACTTGCCCATACCTGAAAAAAACATCAATCGTGACCATCACGAAACTACAAAACTATATTTTAGTTTTGCGATTATACGATATCTAACAAAACATCCCCATATTAACACATTGGATATAATCACTATTTAAATAAATAAATAAGCGATCGACCCTAAATGTTTTAACAGGGTAATGGAATCTCCATTCATCGCCGTGTAAGGACTATTTGACAGTTTCAGTGAGTAGTCAGCAGATGGTCAACATCCTGGAAAGTCTATCAGGAGATATTTTGTTAGATTTTGACATTTTGACTGGAGAAAAATATTATAAAATCACCAGTAGTGTCTATCCTAACCGTTATTCTATCTTAACAAGTCACATTTCAAGTGTTTCTCTACGGCATATTATGACAATATAAAAACATTTTCAAAAGTTGGCAAAAGGTGATTCTTTAATTCTTAAACTGCTCATGCAGTGTAAACAATAAACGTATGTTAATTACGAGTAAATATATTCTCCTTTGGAGAACATCAAAACAAATGGATTCTTCCCTAGTACTCAAGATATTCGGCGAATAAATCTGCGTAAACGTAGATATTAATACTAGCGTACATATTTTGTCGCATTAATCCAAAGTTTATTACTTCCCTACAACATTTATTGGTTGTATGTTTTATATGTAATGGTCTGAATAGATTTGAAAGTTCATCGGAATCATTTAGAGGCTTACTGTCTTATTACGACGAAACCGAGTGTCTTTTGTATTGTTCTACTCTGTTACTTCAAGCTAAATATCCGAGATGTGTTATTATTTATACCGTATACATACATCTGTTTTTTTTCGTGTTAAAAAAACAACACTTTTATGACACTTGAGAGTAAGCTTAACAGAACGTTAGTAATTGCTGGTGTGTAACCTTTTGTGAAACAAACTGGTAACAATTGAACAAACAGAAACACGTTGAAAGGCGGGTTAAAGGTGACAACTTTCTTGTTCATCTTGGAAGTCATGCTTGCATCTTTTGGAGCGTCGTCTAACAACAGGTCAGCCAAATTGATACACATATATCTTGTAAATAGACCGCAATTATGCCTCTAATAGGGGAGACTAATCCAAATTCTTGAATTTCTAAGTATATATTAACAAATAAATTCGGAGCAAATACATGTCGGTTTGTGAGCAACCTTTCAATAAATTAATCATGCCATACATGTGTTTTTTGAAGTAGGCCTACCCTATAATTAATTCCACAATCGCACTAGTCTATTTCGTTATAACATATATCCTGTGCTGATTAACTAAATTGATGAAAATGGCGTAAATACACTGTAAACCGAATATGGTTTCAATCTACCCAGTGCAGTACTGGCCGCAGTTTAATACAAAATATTTCCTAGATCAATCAGGAGTAAACAACTGCAGCGTTCTGTCCAATTGGACAACGGCGTTGCCACTTTGTTTTGCTACGGCCAATTGGGATCGTCCTAGAATTTTCATCTTGCGTATGGAACGGACTTCTTTTCCTTATATGGCAGTTATGTCCTAATTAGGAGCGCGCCCTCCGAGCTGGGCGCATGCACGGCTGTTCAGTGTCACTTTCAGCAGATCCTGCCCTGTATTTGTCGGAGATGGGACCTACAGCCTACGGATGAAATGGGACTGACTTTCAGTTTTCACATCTGAACCACTCATATTACGGACTTGGAAATGTATGGTTCGCAAAGACGCATATTTACGATTTTCTAGTGGTGGTTTAAAGATTTCCTCACATGGTGTAACCAGATAAAAAGAATTAAAAACTTTCTGCCACCGCTCTTGGTGTAACTGCGAACCTCGACAGCCGTTTTGAAATTTCTTGATATGCTTAATATTTTTGACATGTCAGTATACTGAAAGTTTAGGTTATGTAAAAAATCTGTTAGATTTAAAACTATGATCCTCAATACATCTACAAATCAGAGAACCTGTTATACTGCATGATAAAACAAGGAAAATCCGTGCAAGGAATTTCGGACATTTTTTTTACCAAAAATTCTTTCATTGAACTGTTATCCGTGTGGGACGGAACCTCTTGTATCGATCGCTGTCTGAGAGCTTGGAACTCCATAAGGTTGAGCGCTTAGGAACTTTTTAGGAGCGTGTTTCTGCTTGCCTGATACCTTTCTGAAAGTAAAGGAGTCGTTTTGGCTTACGTAATATGCACGTTGGTTTCACGAATATTCTAAAAGGACCTAATACTATCAGCTTTCTCGTTACAGAAACGGTTATCACTGATATTATCGCGCACAAAAAATAAGATTTCATATCTGGAAGCAAACGGAAGCGTATTCCATTTATATATAGTTCTTTTGGTAAGGCGTTTCAGAACGGATCTCCCCGCGCTACGGAGTAAGACTGCATTTGTGGCAAAGTGTTGTATGGTAGCATGGCAATGGTAGTAAACCAGTGGCAAGATAACATTTCTGCAGATCCCGGGTCCCAGCTCCAGATTTGCGGTCAGGATTCTGGAGGGACACCGGGAACACCGTCTGGTTCCACCGCAGGTAATGATGCCCTATCCGGAGACAAAATTCCTAACGTGGACTGCATGGTGTGCGGGGACAAATCGAGTGGCAAACACTACGGGCAGTTTACCTGCGAAGGCTGCAAGAGCTTTTTCAAGCGCTCGGTGCGGCGGAACCTAAGTTACACCTGCCGGGGTAATCGAGACTGTCCGATCGATCAGCACCATCGGAACCAATGCCAGTACTGTCGCCTGAAGAAGTGCCTTAAAGTCGGCATGAGAAGGGAAGGTGAGTGTAGACCATATTTTCTGAGAGCGCGTTAACATAATCTCTGTGAATGATATCAGTAATATAAAATGTTTGCTTAATAATGCAGTTTAATTGCCTTGCGACTGGCTATTGTTAAAGTGCCAGCACTTCGTGTAATTAAGTTTAAAGATCACGCAGAACTATATAGACGGCCATGTCCATCGATAGAACTTAACATTTTCTTGTAGAAAATGTACGGTGTGGTTTAAATGTGCCTGATTTGTAAAATAGGCCTGCCAATTTGACTTGACATTAATTTTGTCTGGTTGTATGCTAATAATCTAGAGGAAAGGACGCTGCGTTTCTTGTGCTGCGTAGGGCCAGCATTAAGAAGGGATCATTAAGGCTACTGTTGAAGAGAGGCATCGGCAGCCTCTAACGGGCAATTTAAGGTTCGATCCGGCAGAATTCAGCCATGTGATAACGTCGGTCAATACACTGTATAGAGATGAAGTGAGCCTGGTCTGGAATCCCTGCTGACCTAAAAACAAACGAATACAGGACCTGTAGTTTACGATACTGAACGTTACTGTCACTTTAATAAACAGATCAGTTTCTAATGAATGAAAATCTCCTAAAATGTACAATTTTGCGCTCTCTAAAAATGGTAAATAAAACTCCTTGAATGAATGAACTGGTACTAAAGTATGGAAAGGGTATTTGTATAAAGTACTAGGCGATATTAGGCAATTTTATGGTATTAAAAACGCAGAATCTTCCACTAAAAAAATAGAACTATTTAGACCTTTGTAATTCCTTCCCTTTTGAAGTGCAGTAAACACTGTGATATCATACGTTCTCCATTACTATGGGGATGGAAGTACTTTGGTCACATATTATACCGACACCAAAATATGGTTGTACACAATGAAACTGTAGGCCTAACTAAGAGCAGATTTGCAAACTTCTCCCGGCCGGCTCAGTAATGCAGGTTTATGACTGATGTGGCGTGACGCATGTATGCTGACCTTTCATCGACATGACCGTATCTGAGTAGAAAATCTGGTAATTATGACTACAGGCTGCTTAAGAGTGATCATGGGCATTCCCGAATAAAGCGTTTTTCACATGAAACATAGGCCTATAGAACAGCAGCACTGTTCAAATAACTGAAGTAGGCTAAACATGTTAGTGAACATGGTAAAAGCGAAGTAATACTTTTGTGTTATTTGAATTTCTACAATATCGCCCGATTCTAAAGTGCATTTGCCCCTCATTTTAAGTTTGCGAACATTTATATTTCGTCAGTCTGATATTGAGGTTCATATATAATATGCACAGTGCCTTTATCGTGTAGCCTAAATCATGCATTCGCCAATGAAATGCCTAGTTCATGTCAAACATAAAGGCCACTATTTTGTGATTAAACACTCATTCTCATTACCTTTAACGAATTTTTGATTGTTCTCTGTTTGGAGAAAGCTTTTCAAGTTTTGGTTACTGACGAATTAATAATGTTGTTCTAAGTAATATAAACGTATCGTGCTATTAAAACTGGAAACCTCGTAATAAAGAGGAGAAATGTGTGTTTTATATTATATGTGGTACGTTTAAATTGAAATATTTTTTGTTTTTTTCCGTAGTAACTTTAAAAGCATAAACCTTTTGGCTTTCTCTGAACAAAAAAGGCTCTTGCACGGTTGGAAATACACTTAAAGCTTAATTTGGTCTTTCTTAAGAGATTATGCATTAGTTGAAGTCTTTTTGGAATATTTAACGGACCACCTGACAAGAAACAAAGAGCGCTGCGATTTACTTTAAGTCCTGTTTTAATGTCTGTGTGCGTATCTGCCTGTTTTGCCAGAATCATCATTGGTCAAGTTTATTTCACATAACGTCTAGACCTTGTAAAACACTGCTTTGATGCCTTATTTATGTGCGCGATTAGTTTAGGTTAGGACCTTAAAAGTAGTTAACGAAGGCATTTGTGGTGTTTTCTAAGCTGAAGTAAATTCTAAGCTATGTTTATTTAAAGGTGCAAAGCTAAGTATGCTGTGTTTATTTGATTCAATGTGTTGCCCACGTTTATACCATTACGAATGTATAATGATTATCCCAGCTCATTAAAAAACCTTCACCTTAAGTATTTAGTATGTCTAATTGTATGTCATCTATTTGGCAAATCCATTCATTTGAATACTAACATCAGTGCACTTCATACTGTTTTTTTCAAGCAGAAGTTTGGAAAGAGAGGTTCTGTTTGCGGTCCCATTTTGACTTAGTATAGTGTGTCAAAGTTCATTCCCTAAGAATCGGTTTTAAAATCTTTTGAGTATTAAATGCATGTACGGTAGATTTTTATCCCCCGATACATAATAAATAAAATATAACAATTTAATGCGTAGCTAGATTTTTTAAATCATTTGTCTGTTGATTCAGTCCTTTATAATGAACATTTCTTATTGGCAAATGTTAACATTCCTCAACAGTTTCTTTTGAAAATATAGTCTATGCTACCGTAAAGTGCGTATTTATTCTCAAAAGGAAGAGAAACTTCTGGCGAGCTACGATCAGCGGCGCCTCTCCTACACCAGCTACCCTTTGGCCATGTGTTCAGTTCTTTGACCTCACGAGCGTGTTACGACTTTTTGCAGGCGTGACTAATAGTGTAAATTAGTCAGATGAGAAAGTGCAGTGAAATTTTAGTTCCCTTCTCTGTATGATACAGCCACTTTGACATTTTATACATTGTAGATTTGAGCCAGACTCCGGTTCTTCTCGTTTGTGATTTGTCCTTAATCTCTAATTACCTTTCGAAAAAAGCACTGGAATCGGATAGGGCTTGGCAGTTAAGAATATACGCAATATGTGACGAAGCATCTTTTTTATTTTTTTAGTTAGTTTTAGTTAACCTAAAATGACGGAGCTAGTTCGTACTGTAATCCAGGACTGCCTTTTCGGTTAGTTACTGTAGTAATCCAGGGCAGTTCTTTCACACAAGCCTTTCACTAGTTGCGCTACACCCTAGCGGTGAAAATCGAAACACACAGTCCTGGAGGCACTGTCAAAGTCAGGGAAGCGAAGCCCCTACCACTGCCCTGTGATCAAGTGCAGACCTGCACATGACAAACGCATTTATTTGGTCAAATGCACTTAACAGTCAATATCCGTGAGTGTGGGTCAGCTATAGAATTAATGCCATGTATGCAAAAGTCACGGTGCAGTAATAAATTATCAAAACGCATGTATAAATATGATTTGACACTTTAAATCTCTGAAACAGTGATCGCAGCCGCTTTCATTTCAGTGAATTTGCTCGCAGGGATATGAATACGGCGATAATGGTAAAGTTCACTCATGCCATTTACTCTAAGATGGACAGACATCTCGTTTCAACGTGAGAAGGGAATCCGACTGTAATAAAACATGGTTTTATTCCTCTTAATAACTTGCTGAAACATCTGGTTTCTATTATGTATGCTGCATTTTGCTGTATTTTAAACTCATATGTCTAAATTTTTTTGCAGCAAATCTCTGAAAGAGGAAGAAAATGAGGCCATAAAACAGAATCCTAGCAGACACGTTATGTTATTTCAGTTTAAATAAGTATATTATTATTATTATTATTATTATCTGTGAAACTGTACTGGGTATTGAACTGGAAAACAGGTGAGGGTGCTGGAATTGTAATACTACTACTACTAATAATAATCATCATCAACAATATGGTTTTTGGTCTTACCCTCACCATAGTTTATTTAACTGTCATTAAATGTTGATAGTAATTATAGATATTGGTGTGTATGTGTATGTGATGTTCAGTGGGCAATGTGGCCCAGGCATGATGCTTCCTCACTGCAGCAGAGGTCTGACTGCCCGGTGGGCAGTGTAAACTCCGCACAGTGCGCCGTTTGCTTAGACGTAACGGCTTCGGCCAGCGTGGCGACACCACGACCAGAGAACTGCTGTCGCCTCCCGCGACCCAGCCTCACCCGGCCTCGGCGCGATAAGAAATGTAGGTCAGGGGAAGCCAAACATGAATAATGTAACGGATGGAGTCGAGGACCAAATGTGACGGCGGACTGGGACACGGGGATGGATGCCTCTGTTTCTCTTAAGTGCGAGGAGGCTGCTGATTAATTCTTCCTAATGTTTTAGTGTGATTGGGTCACACCGGGCCAACCTGCCATCTCCCCGTCATCTCTACTCCGTTTTCTTTATTTCTGTTTAACATTCGGCCCGATGACCTATTCTGTTTTTTATTTAGGGGTATTTTCTCCACCATATTCTCTATTAATGGAAGAAAATCAATGTGCACGAAAATGTATTGCTCAGCTGCACTGCGTTCTTTCAGGATACGCAAGGTGTAAACGCAGGAAAAACACCGGCGCACGCTTACACCACCAGCTGGGCTTCAGACCGCGTTCGGATTTCCCCCGTTTCCCCAACCCGCTTATTATGCATTTTATATTAGGAGGGAAATTTCAGCTTTGGGTTCTCGACTGTCTCACGTCTCCTTAAGCGGGAGGGAACCTAAGTAAGAAGGAATCTAGTATCATCGTAAGAAAACCCGTTCCCTGGTGTATCAGAGAGATTTCAATTTTATATAGATTAATGGGTGACGTTGTGGCAGGAAGCAGCCCCGTGTTTACGCTGAGAAATGCTCATCTGCAACACTCTGGTCCATTTATGCTTGAAGGGTTTGCTTCAGTTGGAGGT
>JAABNX020000151.1:16086058-16125248 GCA_015163995.2 Mormyrus lacerda | reverse complement strand
AGGGTGGGGGTTGGTTGGCAGTGGGTAGCAGATGTACTGGGGTAAGAATAGAGCAGGAGGCTGGGAAGGCAGCATTGGTGTTGCTGAGCGCACGGGAAAAGCAGAGGCTTTCAGACAGGCTGCTTCTGCGTCATCAGCAGATCGGAGGTCCCCGGGGGTGACGGCTGTGGGATCGCAACCGGTGTCTGTGCAGCACGAGCAACAATCACTTAAAAAAAAATAAATAAAATAAAAAAATCAGCTACTCAGCTAATATCCTTTAGCGTGGATTATCGCACATTGTCAACCTGGTACGACTGGGTGCGCCCTCCCCCGTGGATATTTAGGAGCAGTGCATGGGATGGGATAGCTACAATAATCCCTACTTATAATTAGCTTCAATCATAATGGCGTTGGCAAGTAAGCCGGTGATTTTTGAAGGGGATATACCCTAAGCACCCAGTCAGCATTGGGGCCTTCGGCTTTTTGCCTTGTGGGAGGTGAGACACGGGTCAGACTCTTCCAGAGTCACGACAGGCTAACAGTCTCCGCTAAATGACACCGACGCTCTGATTCGTCCAGCAAATTGCCAACCTGGAATGAAAGACCACGCCGAATGTCGTAACTGACATTTTTTTAATTAAGTAGGGGAATCACCTCCTGTCACAGAGTTGTGTGGATGAACGGCTCCTTTGTGCGCCTCTTGCGAGGTGAGTGTCGTGCTTTTGCCCGAGCACAGAACACCAAGACAAATAGATGACGGTTTTGGCTCACAAAGCGCGCCGGTGTGCCAACGTCGCTGAGGTGTGTTGCTGTGAGTCACTCGCTCTGAAACTCCCCTGTACTGGGGCTGTGGTCCTCATCCTATTCCCCCATGAAAATACTGCACCTCTTGCCTTTGTTGCCAACTAGTCCCAGTAGGCCACTGCTTACAGACAGCTACTGATCTTGTGAGGACCCTCCTTCTAGGTGTCTTATCCTTGTCCTTTTTAAACGCTGCACTTCTTTTACAAAAGTGTGGGAACCGAATGAAGGCTTTGTTACTAAAGGCAGTCAATGGTCAAGTCCCCATTCAGATGGAACTCGAGACAAAAGGGTCATTTAAAGTAGAAGAACCTTAAATAACAACAACAGAGTCACATTAGTTACCAGCTGGCACTGCTTATGCTAAGCGTGCTGAATCGAGTTTCGATTAAGGCTGGCTAAGGTTTGATTAATTGAGCCTTCTGTACGTAAAGGGCTTACTGCTACCATCATTCAAAAAACACTGTCTAGGCTGCCTTCGAGCATTCCTCAGTGTGTTTATCCGGTTTTGTCTGTCAATTTGTAAGCCACACGTGTCGTTTTTGTCCTTCATGTAGACCCACTTTCAGTCACTGGATTTTCAGGCTGTACAGATTTGGCAGCACAACATTTGTTGCTTGGGGTGTATTGGGTCCCTGCAGTGATTTCATATAAGAGGCTTATTGTTTTGGTTTAGGTGTAGCTTTGGCTCTTGGGAAAGTAAAGAGCGATCCCCCATTTAAACGACAAAAATATTCCTCGCAAAATTACTTCCATTTACAAAGGGTTTATAAATGAGCTGACTGTGAAAGTAAGACAACAGAGAATTTTAAGTATTTTCAAATGAGAGACTACATTAGTTTACAGGCAATTATTTTGTCAGGCAATCTGCAGTATCGGGTGAGAATAGCATTCATCCATAAGCAATTAAGAGGTGAGAGGAGGAATTTTTGCCACGCTTGTTAATGGATGATTGGAAGCTGCTCATTTGCTCATGCAGGTTTGTGTTTCTCTGAGAAGCAACACGATGCAAATCGTCTCAGCTTGGTTCTGTGCTGAGGGTTCAGGGGCTGGTTACAGCACTTTGAGAAAGGTCTTTGTACCTTCTGGAGGTGCCCTTACCATCATTGAGGAATGTATGACCCAGAGGTGGGCATTATTCGGACAGGACCCTCACATGGGCGCAATACAGAGTATAATTCAGGTCTTCCAGTCCAACAGCCCAAATACTGAATGATGCATGTAATATGAGTTCTTGTGTATGACACTGATGGTTTGATTTTATGGCACAGTGGGCAAATGTTGCATAGAATAATGTGAGATTCACATTAGTACTTCTTGAATGTCTGAGTAGAGACTTTCTTTCACAAAAACTTTTTACGTCCGAGCACGAGCGTGGATGATTCGGAATCTGGCTGCTCTAGGTTTACTACAGTTCAGCAGACACTTTTGGATCTCCTGGCTGTCTCAAGCCTTTATGTTAAAGATAATATGTCACATGCTTCAGATTTAGACCAATTACCAATTTGATATTCACAATTATTGGCTTAGGAGGGCTGAGCAGAAGCCCTCGGGCCCTTAAAGTCGGAGCAGGCTCAGGCTCGTGTGGCTGGTTCACGAAAAGGTCTTCCGACATTCCATTCTTAGTCCATTCCTCTCCCCACACAAATTCTTTGGCTTTTAAACTCTGGCAGGAACTCTTTTGAATGAGGGTCTAGCTTAAGCACTGGTTTTAAAAGTGTCCAAGACCTTACGGGACTCAATCCGCGTCTTACATTTCTCTGCTCCTTAATAAGCCATGCAGCTGGATATATGTAATAAAGTAACGTTGTGTTACGTGTGATTTATTGGAGCAGTGTTATACAGTACGGTGACCTTCAGCTCTCAAATATAGGCCGTTTTTACTAACCTGGGGCACTGCTTAGTGTTTTTATGCAAACTCTTGAAATATGGAGAAGTTCTTATTCTGAAACTCCTTGAACCCCCTGCCAGCCGTCCAGCGAGGCCGCATGTCCAGCTCACAGTCCAGCCCGGGCCAGTACTTGAGTAACAGCAGCGAGGCGTACAATGGACAGCCCTACCTGTCGGGCTTCATCTCGCTGCTGCTGAGGGCGGAGCCATACCCGACGTCACGGTACGGCACCCAGTGCATGCAGTCCAACAACCTGATGGGCATCGAGAACATCTGCGAGCTGGCCGCCCGGCTGCTCTTCAGCGCCGTGGAGTGGGCCAAGAACATCCCCTTCTTCCCTGACCTTCAGCTCATGGACCAGGTGAAGCCTGCACCTACACCATACTGTACCTGCTTGTGTGTGTTGTACACACGCAACCGGCGAAACACACGCTAACAAATTCTGAGCAAACGTTTCATGTGACTGGCTGGCTTGTGGTGACCTAACCAAGGTCACCATCACTAACAAGCATAAATTACAATAATAATTAACGATGAGTAAAACAGAACGCTTATCTACACCTTCGATTCTGAGTTTTGGTACTGGTGGAATTCCTCTAGATGGCGGTTTTTGTGTCAGACAGACCTTCCTGTGGTTGAACTGCTGATGATCAAAGTTAAATGTATTCGTGGAACTGCATGCCACTGCTGTCTCTGGTTAATATTTACCCATAAGTCTGTTAGCTGAGGCATGGCTGTAAGGCTATGTGCATTTCATGCATTCCTTCTAAAATACACTGTTTCTTTGATGATTTATAAAATGCAAGCAATTTATGATAAATTTGAAACAAATTCAGAATAACATCAGACTACGTCTTTTATTGTAAATTGTCCAGAGGCTAATTTATGACTCAAATGACACACATTTACTCACACGGATGGAAAAATTGTCCACAGTTAACGTCTCCCACTTAATGCGATTTGAATCATGCATTAGCAGCTCAATCAAACTGGCAAGAATGAGAGGCTCAGTTCAGCATTTGATTAGTATCTGATGACAATATGTGTCCTTCACCCAGAAACGAGCATTCATCCATGTCCAACACACTTCCCTTCCCATGTGTCCCCCACAGGTGGCGCTGCTGCGCATGTCGTGGAGTGAGCTCTTCGTGCTGAACGCCGCCCAGTGCTCCATGCCCCTGCACGTGGCGCCCCTGCTGGCGGCCGCCGGCCTGCACGCTTCGCCGATGTCCGCCGAGCGCGTGGTGGCCTTCATGGACCACATCCGCGTCTTCCAGGAGCAGGTGGAGAAGCTGAAGGCGCTGCAGGTGGACACGGCGGAGTACTCCTGCCTCAAGTCCATCGTGCTGTTTACCTCCGGTCAGTACTGCGGCGAGCAGCTGCCGACACCAACAGGCCAGAGCAAATGAACACTGAGCTGTCAATCAACTGACGCTACCAAACTGGCTAACAGCCTGAAGTTCTCTAATAACTGTTAATAATGTTTCAAATGCTAGTAATTGCTAATAATTGCCAATAAATGGTAATAATTAGATGCATTGCTATTCATATTTAAATGTTGCATTTAACTTTAAAGGAAAGCCCCGAATCTAGGTCTCATTCCCACTGCATGCTGCTTACACAGTACCTTTTCCCTGGGTCATTGCCCCTGTCTGTCTTTGCTATCCTGCGCTTGTCACAAACGCTTCATCAGCTCTTTTCTCAGACCGGCAGTCTGCCCAACGGACGCTTGCTTCATTCTCCCCTCGGTTTTCTCCGTTCCTCACCCTTCGCTTCCATCTATTATTGAAGCCAGCCAGGCCACCCCTTTGCTCTCTGTATTGCCCTCCCCCAGTCATACTGAGCCCCAGGGACAGAATAATGTATACCGGGGAAGAGCCTGGCCCTGACCTACATAACCTCTGTCGCCCGAGGCGTCTATCTGATCCTGCCTTCTGTCCAGTCCAGGGCTTCCTGCTGTGACCCGGGAGCGTGATCTAACAGGGCTAGACAAGCTCGACCCGGGGCTTTAGCTCTTCTGTCCCTTTGCGCCACATCACGGCGCCCGGCCTCCTGCCTCTGATCATTTTACCCAGAATGCTCCCCTTCCTCCCAAAGAGTCCACCTTCTGACACATGTGATGGAAGGAGAGACCTGGTGTTGGGCAGCAGGAAGGCAGTTACTCCTCTGAAGAGTGCTTTACTTAGCTTTTACGCCAGGACCCAGAGCTGCGATATCACCATACCCAGAGGGTAACGGGTGTCAGGGCACAGCCTGCCTTGATTTGTCAAGCATGGTTTAAACATGAAGCAGAGATTAAGAGAGAATTGCGCAGTCATACGGTAAAATCCAGGAGATGGCTGGTTCTGAAGACAGGAGGTGAAAGTATAATAAATGTCACCTGTAGCATGGGGTCGCAAAACTTTGGTGTGTTAACAAAAGGGCCGTGCTTCTGAAAGCCTTAGTTTCCTGTTTGGGGGCTGGTCGGTATCATGACCCAACGGAACAATGTCTCTGGGTCAAGGTTCTGACCCAAACTCATGTGCACCTCTTCTGTCTGTGTGCCATGACGCAGAGTGTATCAGGCATGTAAAATGCTGGATTTCCCTTAAATGTCTCACGAATGTAAACATCTATGTTATCACTGCTAAATCTATATTGCGTCATTTAAGTCTGGTAACCTTTGGTTTTCCGCCAGCAAGAAAGAAATTACAGATATCAAATAGATTTATGGGCAGATACCTTAAGAAGTGAAAAATCTTAATGAATTATAGATACTGGGTTCTCCGAGAACCCAATGATGTGTAGTTAGACTCACTGGAGTCTCTAAACTGTCTATAGCATATGATTGTGCATGTGCATGTCTGTGTGGCCAGTGAGGGACTGGCTTCTAGTTCAGTATTGTGCCCTCTGCTGCCTGGGATAGACTCCAGGCCCAACCGTGACCCTGTCAAGGGTAAGTGATTAAAAGATGGATATATGGATAATAGACACTGGCATCCCATCCAGGGTATTTTCTGCCGTGTTGTAGCTGCTTTCTGGGATCGGCTTTTGCTCCAGGCTCACCGTGACCCTGTATGGCCGCGGTGTTCTAACTGTGGGGGGTGCCCCTCTGGTGGGCCACGGAGGAATTGCAGGGGGGGGAGGCGGTGAGGGGGAAAAAAGATATAATTTTGCAAGGGGTGTTCAGATGGGGGCTGACCTATTTTGAAATAGTAGCCTTTACAAATATTAAAAATAGACATACATACAGGGTCCAAAATGTTCCTGTGTTCCTGTGTGTGGGAACACCGGCTTATCCTCCCCGCTGAGCTGCACGGTAAAATGTATTTGTGGTAAATGTGTTTGTGTGTGTGTGTGTGCATGTATGTATGTGTGGGGGGGAGGTGGGGTCCCTGTCGAAAAATTTGAATACCACTGTTATACAGGATCAGCGGTCATGGATGAAGCGTAACTCTATGGTGGGGATTGATTTGTCTCTAAATTCCTGCTCCCGCCCCTCGACCCGCAGATGCCATCGGCCTGTCAGATGTGGCCCACGTGGAGAGCGTCCAGGAGAAGTGCCAGTGTGCCCTGGAGGAGTATGTGCGTAACCAGTACCCGGGCCAGCCCAGCCGCTTCGGCCGGCTGCTGCTGCGGCTGCCGTCTCTCCGCATCGTCTCCTCACCGGTCATCGAGCAGCTCTTCTTCGTGCGCCTGGTGGGGAAGACGCCCATCGAGACGCTGCTGCGGGACATGCTGCTGTCTGGTTCCAGCTACAACTGGCCCTATGTTCCCATGCAGAGGGACCGGCCGCTGTCCCTGCATTACAACGAGAATGGGCCCTGAGCACGTCCGGCCCCGCCCGCCTCGCCCCGGTGTCTGCACCCACCACTGCACCGCCCGCTTCCATGACTCACAGACCCCACCCCTCCCCGGGCGTCATCCCATGAATCCCAGCCATCAACAGGAAGTGACACGCCACCCACATACCACTGGCGTGTACGGCTCGGATCAGAAGCAGAACTCTGAGGACTTCTCTTGCGCAAAGTTTGGACAGACAGACGGGACATTCGGAGGGTGGAAGCCACCTCCTGATATGCGTAGACTGCCTCTGTTACACTTCCAGGTAATTAGGATTTGTGGGCCCCGTTTGTGCCAGAGAACAAACATTCAGAAGCTGGAATGGTTTGAACAAAATGGTTGTGGCCCAGGAAGGGATTGGTAGACGCTTCCAGTCTACAAGAAGAGGAAACCCGATATGCTAAAGTACTCCAGCCATTACTGCTAGTAACTGTAAACACAGGCCTACATCCTTCATTTGGTGACACTGCAGTTGGCAGTTAGCCAGTGCTGGTGTACATGAAGGGCTAGGAGCTCACCATGCTGTCAGAACAGGCTCCTCTACGGCAGAGCTGCAGATGTAGGCTCAGTCTGCGGTACGGTTTGGCTGGTGCGACCGGGGGAGCAGGAAGCATGCTCAGATACTGCCCCAACTCCATGAAAGTCATGCACTGTGTCTCAGTTTTGCATATTAGAGCACCGCACATCACAAGCGTCGCCGCCAGCATGCCATCGTGCGTACGTGTCACGAGGCGTGTCCGTGTGTAGCGCTTGGCAGTGAGTGTGCTGCAGAGCGTGACGACGTCATTGTGTTACCTTATACCTCAGGGTAGCTCCACGGCTTAGCTACCTATTTGCCACATTCGATATTTTGTTTTTGTGAATTTACTTAAAGCTACTGTTTTTCCACATGTACGGTCTGTTTTTTTTGTGTTGATTTAAGAAGGTATCTATCTGTGGCGTACAGTCAGGGCGTGAGGGTTACTCAGGAGGACACAGTTACTACAACACTAGACCTGCCAGCTCGTCAGCTCAACACCTTCCTCACACGTAAAAAAATGTAAAAATGGGGGACTTATGTAGAATTTCCCACACAGGATCAATAAAGTATACCTGTCTCTCTAGTGTTATAATGTTCTCCCATCATGTTGCAGTATGGTCTGCCGCTGCCTTGATTCATTTGTTGACCTCCTGTCT
This sequence comes from Mormyrus lacerda, assembly GCA_015163995.2. Taxonomy (NCBI): domain Eukaryota; kingdom Metazoa; phylum Chordata; class Actinopteri; order Osteoglossiformes; family Mormyridae; genus Mormyrus; species Mormyrus lacerda. The sequence goes on along the minus strand of JAABNX020000151.1, from coordinate 16,117,576 downwards.
CTTGCCGTCTGTAGAACTTAAAATCCAAGCAGAGTCTGCTTAAAGCCTTGCAAAACATCTGTCCGTGAAGAAAATACAATGTACTATACATTTTTGTACGGTACCAGACATGCTGACACAGACAGTATTTCGTTTCCATTATGTTACAAATTTAGCAGGACAGGTCACTGCTGGCCAGTTATTTGAAGCTAAACCAGCTACTTAATTCTCTGGTTTCCTTGGCAGTATCTAAAATTTTATTAGGTACTGGGCAGGACCTATTTTTCCCTCAAAACTGCTTCAAGTTTAGGTGAGTTTTATGTTAATAGATGCTCTTTTGCACACCACTGTTGTACTGTTATTTTTGCACTTATGATCTTCCTGTTCGTTTTAACAAGCCCGGTCATTTTCCTCTCTCATTAACAAGGTGTTTCCAGCCTCGGAAATACCATTGACTTGCTTTGCGTTCATCACGTCATTCTCTCTAAGCTCTAGGAAGCACAGTAGTACACGAAAATCTCAGTATGATGGCAGTTTCTGAGATGCACCAGTAATCATATCACGTTCAAAATCGCTTACATCAGGCGTTTTAGCTGTTCCAGTGCTTAGTCAAACAGTAACTGAACTTCTTGACCCTCATCTGTGTGCTGTATGTGTTCAGTTGCGGCCACAAGATTTGCTGTTTGTAGGAGCAGACTGCTTGCATTAGCAAGCAGGTGCACAGCATGTAAAGCAGCATCATTTTAAAATTCATTTCTTCTATTGCTTAAAAACAAGTGTAGTTAGAAAACCTCACTATAAGTCAAATGCTCTATCAATAATGGCAACTGAAATAACTAACACATAAATGGTCAGATGTTTTATCCATAACTTGATGCTATCTCTAGCTAGCTGAATGTATTTGCACACCTGAATGGACACCATTAACGTATGCGCTGGCCCGTCTCCCTTTCGTTTGGCAGTCGGTATGAGCGAACACTTCCCGGTGAACTGACGCTGACGGACACTGTTCTTACTCAGCTTTTTCAGGGTTCTATCAATGTGCTCCGTAGTCCCACACTCTCAGTGACCTCCTGCACATTCATGCTGACCGCAGCATACGGTGCTCTATTGCGTAAGCTGGGACACAGGCCTGCACCTCTTCACCTCTTGCAGTGTACATCAAAAACACTGTAATTATTTACAGGACTGAAGCAGCATGGGCGCTTTTATATAACATCACTACAGAAGCACATCAACGAAATACACACTGGGACAGCAAGTCACGGAGACTCTGGCAAACTGGCCCTGTCTGACGTTATATTTAGTTCCAAATGTTTGATTTTTATTTTTTTTTGTATATTTTTTGTTTGCAGTATTGTCAGTATGCAATCACTTAAATAAAATTTGTCACTGAGACGAGCATAAAACACGTTTGATCATGTGTCAGGGATGTGAACTTCAAGTGAGCAGAAGAATAGGAAATTCATTTTGGTTTGTGTGGCAGCCTACGAGTCTATTCTCAGCTGAGATTAAAAACAACGTGAGCATGAAGGACAGGATATGGACTGATGTGGTTATTTTACAGTTATTGGGATACTTGCAATTCATCTCAAGGTATAAATTTGCTTCTTGTCTCAGATTTGAGAAGTATCGTTATTTTGCGACAATATTTCTTTGACAGGAATTAACGATCGATATTTTATTCATCATATGGTTCTGCGTCCTACTCAGAGATGTGGCTGCTTTTCTGCTTGCATTGAATGTCGATGCCATTAAATTGAGGGAATCGATTCATTGAACCTGTCAGGAATGCACAAGCTGGACCGCTGATGCTCTCATGGCTAACGGCTAGCCTGCCTTTTTAGATTCATATGGGGGGAGGCGGCCTACACACGCACGCTGTGTGAAAATACTTGATAGGCATTGCCCTGTGGCCTGGTGTTCCATTTCCCTGAGTTCCAAATCGAGTCAAATTGACTTATGCCCTCATTTTAAAGCTGTCACTTATGGCTCACCACGGTGACCTTGCTGTGATCCTTTTTGTCCTGAGATGAGCATAAAACAAGTATGATCAGTTGGTGCGTGTGAGGTGTCAGGGATGTGAACTGTGAACAGGGAAGTGTACAATTAAACAGGACCTTTAGATGTCCAGGTTGAAAATATGAATAACACCGTGACACATTGTTCAGTCTTTTCCTGTGGGCATTTATGGGCATCAGCATGGAAAATGGCAGGATGGATGGATTTGTGCCTTAGTGCATTAAAACTCTGTGCCCATGAACAGAAGTTCGCCAGTTCAAATCCAGTGCTTGGCAAAGCAATTTCAGTGATTTGAACCCCTTGAACAAGACCCTTAAACCCCGATTGCTCCAGAGACTGTCTGATCCTGCTTTCTCAATTATGTGTCACTTTTGCAATATAAATAAATGTCAATATTGAAGACACTGCAAAATTTAATAGGACTACATGTCATAATGCATTTCGAAGGTGTTACATAATCTATGGGGGCAGTAGTCACAGTGCTTCTTCTGTGTGTCAATAAGCGAACGCAATCACATTTACATACATGACACGCCATTGGTTGAAATGAGAAAGAGAATGAGCGCAGTGATGAATCATTGGTAGCTCCCGGTGACCTGCAGCGTACGATAGGAGAAATGCAGTTGCACGCTTCGGACCAAGGGAAGCCCACTTTCGGCTGCAGTGCGGTCTCTGTATTTCAATGGGAGTGGGGTGGGGAGGGGAGGGGGCATGATGAACAGACACTGAGGTGCAATTTCGACATGAACGTCAGCTACAAGGGCAAGTCACCTGTCTCCAGAGGAATCCTCCAGCAGGTCACAATCAATAGGCAAGACGTCACAAATGAATTGAGGTCATCTGTGCCCGAGAGGTGAGAGTCTTTTAGGCTCTTCATCAAAGCTCGGGGTCACCGCTGAACAGCTGCGCTAGGGTCAAGGGGGGCTCATGTGTCACGTTCACTTGTGCTGGTGACTCAGTGATGAAGAACATGTCCAGGGCACCAGGAGAGGGGTCCCTTTGAGAGATTTGTGATGTCAGACTTCAGTGGTTAAGACTGATCATCAGAAGTGGAGAAAGAACATAGCTGAAGGGTCCCTTTGAGAGCTTCCTGATATCCATCTTCATCCACTGCGGCTGATCATCACGAGTGGGATTAACGACCCCTTCTGTGATGCGACATAATTTCCCTAAAACCTAAATATTCGTTGGCTTATTGTAAAACAGCTACACCAGACACTGAGTTGGGATTTTGGTTAAGGTGACGCTTTCACCACAGATTTGCTGTCTGCTTGTACGTTTTCGTAGGTGTCAGGGGGCATTGTGTACTTTAGCGGGCAAGGGACTGCATGCATAATTAATTAACCGACATTAAGCGTCTCATCTCACACCAGCGCGGATTTAAGCAGTATTACGGAACTGCAGCAGTGTCCATTTTTATATATTTAAGTGATGCATTCAATAATCAGCTCTCCATATACTGAAATTTTCAACACAGCGCTATCCTTGCTCCCGGGAAACCATTGAAGAGATTTCATGGCTAGGTATGGCCATCTTCCTCAATAGAGACTTCAATGCAGAGAAAATGATTGTTGCCAAGGGGATGCATGCCGAAAATGGGATTGTCTCTTGTAAAAAAAAAAAAAAAAAAAAAGTGCCTTCAGTATTTCCCCATAAAACCTTAATGAGGGACTGACTCCGATATATAGCAACACCATCAATATTAATGTGGGAGAAAGTTTCACCAAAGCCAGTTAGACCACAGAGCATCAATATTAATGGCCCTGTGCTACAGTCCCGCTGCTTGCTGAGATGTGATTACAGAAGAGCCCAGTAAGGAAGCGGACAAATGCATTAATACAGACGGGGACTCAACAAACTTTATAATACGGCTTCATCCCCTCCTAACTGCATCCTAACAGGGGTTTAGTGCAAACCCACATCACTTCTGAAGGGTTCGCGTCTTCTTATCTTGAATGAACTAGAAGCTGAGACCCTGACCTGGAGGAGAAAGGCAGCTCCTTGATAGTCTCGGCACATAAGAACTTCTATCTGGCCTCGTCTCCTGCATTATTTCTTAGGCGAGAGTTTGGTAAACTTTTTTGAGATTCATTTTTTAAAGCAAAGAAATATAATAGCTAATGTCTTTGTAATTAAAAATCAACCTTTCCCAGGCCTGTTCTGCTGTAAAGTGCCATATTTACATATACATATTAAGACCTACCTCTAAACCTCGCATCTGTCTTCATTTCTGTCTGTAAATTTAAGCTATTTTTTATGAATTTGCACAGCACCGAGAGACACGACAGAAGACAATATTTGCTCCTCTTCCTTTCCCCCCCGAGCAGCCTGTTTTTGTACTAATAGTATCATGCACTTGCCACAGCAAACCCCCCAATTCAAACACAAAATATGATTATGCTGTAGCTGTTTCTGGGTCAGTAAGTTAAATAATTCATACGGTTTATTTTTAGACCGGTTTGTTCCCAGTTTATGTGCCGTCTTGTGCTTCAACATGCTGTGTTCCCATTCCCCTCACTCTCTCACTCTCTCTCTCTCTGCCATTTTACTATAGGCTCCATTTGACCTAATAAATGGCGCCTCTTAGGGTCTTCATAGAGTGCCATAATAGAATGCTCTTTTTTTCCTATGGTAAATATGGAAGCGTGGTACATTTTCCTTTTATTACATTTCAGCAGATCCATTAATCAGACCAAGCTAGATCTTTGTGCCATTTGGATGATGCTTAAACCATGGAATCTCAATAAAGTATCAGGAAAATCAAAGAGGCCGTAACTGCATCGTATGTCTTACGTGCACAGATTCCTTCCCTGATTTTAGCCCTTATTGTCTATTGCTGTCATCTCCCTCATTCATCTCTCTCTCTCATCTCCATAAGTGTCCCCGGTGGTTAAAGTAATGGGGGATTTTAACTGGGACTAAATATCTAAAAGCTTCTTCCAGACGCATTTTTTATTGCAATACTGCAACATGACAACTAAATATCCTAATTTGGGATAAGCTGGGAATCTTGGTTCGTGGACAAGCTCCGGGTTTATTGTTGCTCAGGAGGCAGTGAATTGATGTGGCGGGTATTTCAGTTCTCTTTGTGTCTCCACGAATTACGTGCGAGTGTGTGCATTTCGTCAGTGCCCTGCAACATTTTCGGGTGGCAAAATATGCCCACAAGTCAGAAGAAATCAGTGTTTGGCACCTTCCCTTCTCAGTGCGAGTCGGTATTTTGAACGAGAGATGAATCTGGGGCAATAGTGTAACGCTCACCTTGATTTTTTTTATGCGGCCCTCGGGCCAGCCAGTCCCATAACAATAATACAAACAAATATTACAGTCAGAGCGCTAATATAAACATGCTAATATAAATGAAAATTAGGCCCATTTGTCTGACCTCATAATTAAAACATGAATGTGTCAAGAGCAGAACAGATTCCCATAAAAGGTGCATGATGAAATGTAACATATTGAAGTTACATTTTTACTTCACAATCTCCCAGTGCTGGTTATATACTAATGTAGCCTTAATGTCCCCATGAAGGTCCCTATTAATCTCTACATTAATAATGTTCATTAAAAGGGCGGGCGCTCGTCTCGCTGTTGTGGTTTTCCATAAATTCTGTGCGGTTCTCGGGAAGTAATGGGGCTAATTAATCAACTTCAAATTGTGACGGCATGAATAAAAAGTCCTACGAGGCAGAAGTGGACATAGAGCGCCGGCCCTCGAAACGCAGCTGGAGGAAATGAGGCATTCGGAAGCCTTTCCTGAGCCGTCGATTAATCACCATACCCGAGAGACTCCGGCATCATCAGCCACCTGGGAGGTGAAGCCCCTGCCTCAGGCCCCAGGAAGTTCATCACCCCGGCACCCTCCAGACCCGGCAGTCTGCGGCACATCACTCATCTTCCCGTATCCTCGGGCTACAAGCCCGCCTCCTTCCAAACGGAGATATGTAGCACTGTGGCTGCCTCAGCTGATGGGAGACGGAAACACCTGTTAGCGCACCTGGGATGCCGCCGTTCCAGTGGCTGCAGGGTTAATTGTTTAGCCGTCGTTGAAACTGCTTGAGACATAACTGGGACTTCGGCAAGGATGTTCAGCACCTGATGCTGCTTCCTACAGACCCGCTCTGCATCCTAACATTTAGCGACGGTTTTATCGACACATTAATCTGGCATCTGGCTTTAATTCCAGCTATCAACATCCCGTATCTTATACTTAATGTTGGTATCATAGCTAAATCATAGCACACATTGTTCCCTATACTATATTTTTTAAAGGATACATCAGAAATATCAACGCCGACCCTGAGTCTGATAGACTTTTAATCTGAAGGGCAAGTTTCCAAAACCCACTCAATCCTTTTTTTGTTGTTCGTGAGATATGACTGCTAATGACAGTCTTGCAATATATGACTGTATATATGACTAAGTAAAAAGTAATGTTAGCTTTAGAAATGCACGACATATTGGTAAACATATCGGCATCGGCTGATCTTGGCTGATAGTTAAACTTTATCAGTATTCAAAGTTAATAGCACCAGAGCTACTAAAATAATGGAGTTGACTGCATTGGACGATCAGCAGTTTTCTATAGTGGAAGACAAGGGATTCCATCAGCTCATTCACCACTTACAAGAGGTCTCAAAGCACCGGCCTGTGCCATGTTTATAATTCATTATTTAACCTGACCTGCCATTTTCCACAGAATGAAAAATGATATAACATCATTCTGCTAATCTGCACTGGCAAACTCGCCCCATGACCATTTCCTGTAATGTGTTTGACTTTATTCTGTATCATTCACTAGTTGGCTTTTTGACAGTTTAAAACTGGCATGTTCTCCTTGTTTAATAGCAAATATTAATGTTCTGAGATTATGCTTTTTTTGTATTCTGTCAATATTGTGTAGGCCTGGTTAAGTTCCATTGGTAATGTTTATGAATGTTTTATAGAAAGGTTTTAATTTAGGTTATAATAAATAATTTAATAATTGAATAATCAAATCATGTTAGAAAGTGAAAATGTCCAATACATCCATTCATTCCCTCAATAACCTTAATCAAATCGTCTAGGGGCCAACAGCTTACACTCCAATTCATTACTGTCTCAGTACCCTTAGACACAAATGTAGAGTGTGTTAATTAGTGCACCTGTTTTCGTCTCCACTTTAAACACTTGTGAGAAGTCTCTCTGTGTTTAGCGTTGATGAAAGCATTAAAAACAGGTAGATGATGAATATTTTGCATGTACCTGATTTCAACTCCCTCTATTTATTATTGGACTATGGAAATTTCATCTGGATCACTGATGTTCAGTCAGAGCAGCCTGCTTGCTGAAAAAGGGGGACATCTGAAGGGAAACCAAGAGTCGGGCTTCGCCAACATGAGCTCTGCCTCAGTCTGGACTTTTGGGGATACCTTTAAAAACTGAAATCAGTAGCATGATCTCCACTTATAAATTAATACTGTCAAAACCAAAAACATTCCATTAATATTCCCTAGTGTATACATAATGCACTGTGTGTTTATGTAACAAACAGTAGGTGTTCAAGATGTTTACTTGACAATCCACCAATATTAGTTATAAACTAATGCAACCCTAAAATTTCCACGACAGTCCCTTTCAACCTGTACACTAACAATATACATTAAAATGTTTTTTTTTTTTTGCTATACCACTTAGTTTTTCAGATAAATTATCCTGAAAAATAGAACTGAATGCTGAATGAACTGGTATTGACTGAAACAACGGCCAGTTTTATGGACCATTTAACGTCAAACGCATTGTCAGACCATGGCAAGGCCAGACAGCATGTTTTTGGTGTCTACTGATCTTCCTTTAGTCACCCTCCCGCTATACCCTGGGGTACTAATTTGCCCCATTTTACACAGCAGGCCTAATGCCCCCTAACAGCAGTACGGTCAGTAACCATGGCGCACCCAGCCTGCACTAGTGACGTCACTGGCCTCACCTCAAGGTGGAATGGCACGGTCAGCAATGAACCAGTGACAATGGAGGACCTAGTAAGCATAAAGGTCAGATTCCGAGGGTGTTTACACTTTCTTAGGTGTCTGTGATATATATATATATATATATATATATATATATATACATGGATGCCTTTCTCTCTTATGGATATGTCAGCACTGAGCCAGGCAGTATGCACACCCTTCTGCCATTCTTTACGGGTGTGTGTGTGCTTTTCTATGTGCTGGTCCCAATTCCAGCTGCCAGCCCAAGCATATGTCAGCGCTGTGCCAGGCAATATGAACACAGTCCTGTCATTCCTTATGGGCAAATCGGGGCAGTGTGCAGCTCGGGGTGTGTCTGCGATCGGATGGTCGCCTCTTCAAATCTTGCGGTCGGCAGAGTGATTTCACCACTGGGGGCCACCAAGCGAGGCCCTTCACCTCAATTGCTCCTGGGACTGGTGACCTCGCTTTCTCAACTATTTACATCACCTTGGATAAAAGCTTCAGCTAAACAAATAAAATGCAGATGCGTCCCAGGCTCCAGAAAAATCACAGCGAAAGTGTCATCCAACGAAAACAAATTCTTTACGCTTGCCCCAAACAGCGCCTCGGCATAGCAAATAGTCTTTGACAGGCAGGAAACCACATTTTTTTATTTCTGTTACTGATATCAGTTCCTCTAATGCAGGGGTGTCAAACTGCAGTCCTGGGGGGCCGGAGCCCTGTGTAGCTTAGTTCATTCCCTGTTCCACCACAAATGATTCAGCTCAAGAGCTGTGTGTTAATTAGCACATGGAGTTGAATCGGGTGTGTTAAATGAGGGGAAACCCAAAAATGTGCATGGCTCCAGCCCCCCAGGACTAGAGTTTGAATCCCCTGCCCTAATGCATGTTTAAATTATTTAATCGCCATTGTTTCTCTCAATATTATTTAGCTTTTTGGAATCATTTGGCTTTGCAGCTGGTGGTTCCCAAAAGCAACAAACTGCAATAGAGAATGGAAAGGGAGGAACCTGTTAGTCTTAGTAATGCTTGGTGGTGACTGTCTGTTTACTACACAGCTAGCAGTGTATATTAAGCAAACACTTCAGCATCAAAATCCAGAAACAGCACTGCTGTTGTACAATAAAACCACAATGCCGGTAAACTATTTCAACAAATATCTAGTTGTTTCATGGTACATAATTCAGCTTGTAGGAGAATTGTCTAACAAGCATACAAGTAATAAAAGTATTCCATTCCATTTCGCACTTAATATTAGTTACAACAATTATAATTACAACATCCTCAGGGGGTGGTGTATCCATTTTTTCATCAGTTTGGGAAATACCAGTCACAGAGTGTTCCTGAACCACTTCTTATTGCAATAAGTGTGTTGTAACACCAATGTTATTATAAACTATGTCATTTATGCAATTGCCCAACATTCATCAAAAAATTTAAAACATTCCTTTGCAAACTATTGTGTTTCAAGTCTATTTAATTGCCTGTACACTTTAAGAATTCTGACTACTAAGCATGTTTCGTCCATTTAAAAATATATCAGTGTAACAGTCTGGGCCACAGATTAAAAATCTGTCAGACAGCGAGACTGTATGTTTAAACTGCTTTACCTGCATTTGAGTTGCTTGCTTTGCTGAATGAGGTTTAGCAGGAGAGGTCGAAGTGGCCACGCTTTATTGTGCAAGCAATGTCTTTGTGTGCCCAGTAGATTAGCGAGGGTGAACTAGCCACACTGACCTTTCTGAGTGCAGCAAAGGCCATAGCCACACTCAAGCCACCTTTGCTTGTAATTGAGTTCAAGGTAAGTGACCCCGAAAGTGGGAAGACCTGGGATTAAGGTCACAATGGCAGGTAAAAGGGGACAGTTTAATCACAGCTGAGAGCTAGAAATCACTGTGCTAGTCTGACTGGGTGGTCAGGCCATGCGCTGTCAGCGGGGTGAAGGGACAGTTGCCAGGCAACGCACATTTAAAACGGGGTCCGCCGTGCATTTAACCTCATTGCAAATCAATGGGAACAGCGGCAGAGCTAATAATGAATGAGCTTGTCGTATGAGGATTCGCATCATGCTTTTGCAGGCTGTTACTTCAGCTTATTTCTTTTTTACAATCATAACTCGATATTAAACCTGCTTTGATACTTTTAAGAAAAGAGCTCATCTAATAATTTTAATGAAACTGTCAAGAGCCTTAGAGGCATAATAACAAAAACAGGCAACCTTACATTTGACATTTTATATACTAATAATTGTCACGACTAATTGGGCAGCATTAAATGACTGCAGGTGTCACCTTAATTAACAATTAAACCTCATTAATTGTAATTTCTTGAACGGTTTGCTGTGTTCTGTCTCCCTTAATGATTCTTTGACCTTGAATACATTTTGGTTTATAAATTTCAAATTTAATTTTGGTTATTAACTGCCTGGATTACATTTACAAGAGGAAATTCAATATATTCAATAAAATTTCTTATTGTATTCTGTCTGGTTCATATTTTCATCTTCCCTAAGTGGTTTCTTCTCTCTTTAATTGCTCTTACCTTGCTGGAATCAAGGAAGCGTAATTCAAGGTTGTGAGACGGACAATTTTTTTCTGCAATATTCAACACGGTGCTGCATTCTGACATTGTTGAAGAATTCTACTTGCACTCAGAACAGTTTTCTCATTCAGTATCACTTGGCTTTACCGGGGTTTAATTTGCACAAATATTTAGGCACCTCCCGAGGTTTTTATATAGATATAATGTATATTGATATATCTATTTCCAATAATAAAATGTCACGGTCTGTACGGTGACTTTCGTCTGCACCAGAAATTCTTTCAGCCAGTCATTGATCCAGTGTGACAGATGAAAGAACACTTTATAATGAGAAACAACATAGGAAAAGGAGAAGAGGAAACAGTAAAAAGCATATATAACATTCGTTAATAATATACAATTCTTTCATTGTCTAGACCACGTTGTTAACCTGCTCCTCCCCTCATTTTACTTCTCTTTCCATCTCTCCTCCTCCCACGGCCAATTTATTACCTGTCATCTTTGACCTAAACAGTAACCCCGACCTGAAGCACATCCCATTTAGGCCAAAGGATTTATTTAGGAAATAAATCACCGATTACTGGATGCCTCCAGGGAAGAGAAGGTCAACGCCGAGCAAAGGATAGAAACTATACTACAATAACAGTTGGGTTTAGACATGTAGCGGTAATGTTAACACAGCACGTGATGCATGCAGGTGATGTCTGCCACGAGAGCTCACCCAGAAGATGTCTGCTTGACATGTTTCAGGCCACGGTGGTAACCTGCGGCTCACGCCTCATCTTCCCGTGGTGCTCCCAGATGTGTAACGACAGGTTGATGGGTCTGAAGGAGAGTCACTATGACAGCCCAGAGATCATACACAACCAGGAGAATATGATGCAATAGAAGGACGGCGGGCTGGATGAACACTGAGTGCAGCTTCAGTAGACACAGATCAATATTCATGTAATACGGGATATTCTTTGGTAAGGCTATTTGAGGGAAAGCCAAATGGAACAGCGCAATACTTCTCAAGGATTGTGAGCTTAACTGCATTGTATCGTATTGTATCCACTGTAGTGCATAACATTTGCGAAAAATTGAACAGGAGAAATAGGAATTAAAGCGCAGCTTCACCAATATTTAGGTCAATTTTTTTTTAGCTAAAACAGAAAGGAAATCGGGGCAATATTTTATACACACTGAGAGAGCAGGACTGAGTTTCTGTGTTTATTTTGTCAAAGCAGTTAACTGGGTGTCACTGCCCTTTCAACTCCAGAAATGTCCCTCCAGCCTTGCATGACAATGCTACAGTCACAAGGACAAATCTATAGATCTTCACAGTGGTATCATGCTATTGTAATACAATATTCTTTTAATATTCATTAATTGGCTCAATTCCTTAGTATTTATATATTAACTACCCATCTCAGCCTGTAAGCATACATTTGACCAATAACTACTGTGTTTTTAAAAAACTGCCCTTCTGTAATTACGTCTCCTCAGTTCCCGTTCTTATTGTCATGTCCTTAAAGCAGACAATTTTTATTTAGCAAACGGGGAGCAGTGCATCGAGGTACTTCAGTGGTACTTTGCTGGTCAGGGATTCGAACAACCAACCTTTCAGTTACAAGTGCGCATTCCTAACCATTAATTGACCACGACCCCAACGAATACTCATAAATGTTACTCTCCATGGAAATCTTTATGTGGTCAACCGTGTCTTCAGATCTATATGCCTATTGCTATGATCAGAATTCCAGTTAGCTTCTGTCCTGGTGAGACACAGATGGACACTTGACTTGACTTGACTTGTCCATAAATGACTTCAGACTCGATCTCCAGGATGAAGACTCAGGAACATTAAATCTTTCATAATTTGATGGGGAGCTGAACATTTCTGCAGGAGCAAAGTCTTTCTTTTTACATCCCTCCCTGATCCTCCAGGATTTAGCAATTCTGTGATCACAGAAATTAACGCAAAATCAGGCAAACTGCAATATCTGCAAGAACTGGCAATTTTTCAAATGTACTGCAGCTTTCTGCACATTCGTGTGTGTTTTTTGCTAGACTGCACTGCAGATAAAATGAGCACGTCAAATACATCTCATACGGAGCATAGATAAACACTTTAAAAACAACGGGGACTCTGGAAATTAAACTATATATGTTTCTGTCAATGTACAGTGGTACCTTGGAACACAAACTTAATATGTTTCAGAAGGCTGGTAGAGCTACAATTTCATGGAGGTTCAAGTCAAATTTCTCCCTAAGAAATAACACAAATGAATTAAATCTATTCCAGACCCCAAAATGATTGCCTATTTAAATTTATCTACCTACCTAACTAATGATAAAAGGCGTCAACAATCAATATAAATCCAATATACACATGAAAAGGCACACATGCAAAAGCAATACACATTAAATAAATGACAATTTATAAGCACTTTACCTGAAGTGAGCTGATGGCATAATGAAAGAGGCTGATGGAGAGGAGGAGGGACAGAGATGTTATTGTTTGCAAGCAGAGACGCAACTTCATCTGTTCAAGTCTTAGTAGGTCTGTTTCGTCTTATCATGTTCCTAGTTTTCATTTAAGTTGCACATAGATCTTTCTTGACTGACCCGGTTGAGGTCCAAATTGGTAGAGTTAAATGCGTCTCAATCCACTCAAGTTTTATCAGGAATGGTCGACTTCCAAGATTTCAGTTGAGGTACAAGTTGTCCTGTACTGGGTATGACATTAAACTGCCTCCGGCCCTGCAAGTGGTCCTCCAACTTGCAGGGAAACAAATTTTTTTGGGGGTTGGTGGCGGGATTGGCACTCTAGACAACTGCTCAATACAAACAAGAACAATACTCTTCTGCTCACCAAAGGAGTAGCTCTGCTGCAGCCTCCTGCAGGAAGGCTGCACACACCATGAAGGGGATGGGGGAAAGCCTTCAGGAGCCCCATCCCTGGACAAGTCGAAACCATCGGAGAGCTCATAGGGTCAGGCCTGTTGGGGATCAGTGCTGGTATGGTATGGAGATCGATCACATCCTTGTGGGCAGATGCTGGAGACACGGTCTACAGAAGTGCCCCGTTTCTGAATTCTGACCACAGACTTCTTGTTGCTACTCTGAAGATTCAGCTTAGATCCAGTAGGCTACCACCTACTAGGAGAATAAGGCTGGACTTAGCCAGACTCCAAGATTTCTGATGAGTTTTCACGGAATTTGTGTGAAAAACTTGCCGACTTGGATGCGACTGCTGATTCTAATGTGATGTGGGAGACCTTCCGTGATAAGACCCTAAAGGTTGCTGAGGGTTGTGTTGGTGTTGCCAGTGTTCCCAGAAGGAGGTGTTTCATCTCGCAGGACATTATTGGATATTATTGAGAGGAGTCACAGTGCACGACTTGGTGGCAACTCCAGTCTGTACCGGGAACTGAGAAGGACGGCTGTGAGGGCTCGGAGGGCAGATAAGGAGGCGTTTGTTAGACAAATCTGTGAGCAAGTGACACACCATCTGTGGTCTAGTGACCCACGTCCTACTTACAGAGGAATCGAAGCGTTACACACATCTGAATCTGTTTCCCAGAGACTTGCAATCAGGGCAGGTGATGGAACGGTCCTTATGGATGACACTGCAGTTGTGATCCACTGGGCTGGTTACTATGAGCAGCTGTTTAATCTTTGCTTCCACTTAGGAGTCAGGCATCATCCCAACTGACTGGAAAGCGGGACTCGTAGTCCTTATCTGGAAAGAGAAGGGTTTTCGCCTGGATTACTACAAGGGGATAACCCTGCTTTCAATGCTGGGTAAGGTCCTTGCTAGGGTCATCCTTAACAGGATCCGTGATCACTTGCTTGTCTGTCAGCGACCGGAGCAGTCTGGTTTTACGGCTAAGAAATCTACCATCAACGATAACGTTGGACACATAATGACATTGAATCCTTCTGTTTCAGCACTGGGCTGTCTGGGATGCATCCTTACACTGAGGATTCTCATCAAGCTCAAGCGTGAATATCGGTAGAGGTAAAGCGTTTGACTGAGCTGATCGAGTTGCCCTGTGGGACTTTGTAGGATCCCCCGAAGTTGCTGGATATCATGGCCGGCCTGTACACTGGTACTTTGAGTGCTGTGCAGAGTGGAGGGAGAACATCTGCGTTCTTTCCAGTTAATTCTGGGGTTCGCCAAGGATGTGTCCAGCAGCTGTGGGGCATCTGTTGATGAAGAAAGATTTACTGATCTTGACTTTGCCCACGATGCCGTGATCTTTGCGGAGTCAATGGAGGCTCAAGAGACTGAGTGATGAGTCTGAGTGTCTGGGATTGCAGGTGTCCTGGTTAGAGACCAAGACGCGCCCATCGGTAGTGTATCTGTCTGCGGAGAGAATGTCGATCTTGTTGAGAGATTTATCTACCTTAACAGTGACATTCACGTCTCTGGTGATTGGACCAAGCCAAGGGGACAAGTTGGAAAAAAAAATCGACAGACCGGTTCAATGTCTGACTTGGTCCAAGTTAAGAGGTGTTCAAGTTCCAAGGTACTACTAAATTTGACTACACCAGAGGTTGGGATAACTCATAGCCAGACTTCCGTGGACGCTTTTATAAAACTGAGTAGGATGTCTGATACTTGAGAAATCATTTGAAGATCTAAACGAATTAAACTTTGTGTCATATACTTCGTATTATATAACAAAATAGATACCTTTTTAATTCACTTACATCTGCTTTTCGTAGAGTGTCGTAGCCGAGGTGCCTTCGGTGCCCCTCCATCAATCATACTGTAATCCGTTGTGTTTGTGCTGTATGCATACTTGGCCGCGAGATTTGGAGTATTTTGGCAGTTCGGTATCTTCGGTTGAAGCAATTACTCTGCAGGACTCTTGAGCTTCATATGGCATGCTATAGTCATTAGATTCACATCAGCACCGAAAATGACGCTGATTTGATTTGCTGTTAATATTGAATTGACAGTTTATCATATAAAATTCCTGAACTCCTTATTTTGCCCAAGTCATGATAATTTTCCCCAGATAAAGCAAAGACACAGAACCCCATGAGTTGCATCACAATTTTTGTAATGTATTTGCTGTGTCAAAACAACAAAGAACCAATGGGGACATGTACTTGTTTTTGATTAATGATTCCATACTCTATTAAAAGAAAAAAAACAGAAGGTGACATACACTGGCCCATATACATTAAGTCAGGCCAAGAAACTAGCATTTCTGCATGATGCTATTGCTGACGCTTTTTAACACATTTTGTATAATGCGTTTTTAGATTGTTTGCACTACGAAAGTCGAAAAAGTGCTGACAGCACTCACTGTTTTATCATTTGTTATTGGCTTCAAGCTTTAATCTGTACATAACGCCTTGTTACCCTTAGGCCTTTGCTACTCAGAGAGGTAATGCTATCATTAATGCCAACATTAAGTGAAAATTATAGTTTTTCTATAGTGTTCTTTTGTTTAGTGTTCATTAGTACTTCTTCTAGTGTTTCTTTTCTTCATTTTGAATTTGAGGATTGTGCTTAAATAGCATTGTGATTGTGGTTCTTACACTATTAACCCTTATTAGTTATTACATTAGACACAATTCAAAAGTAGAAGAAGCTCTCGGAATATTATAAAGTTGAAAGCAGACACCCGAGTCTTGACTCTGATTCAAAGATTTCACTTGCCCCGTCTGACACTTCAGACTTGAATTGCATGGACTCTAATCCAGACTTGACTCAGACTTGCATATTGTGACTCATGAACATCTCTGTGGTGGGATTATCGTTAAAAAGTGCAAATCCTTTTCACATATGGAGGATTATCATGGCCTCCTGCTTCAGGTTGGTCTCTAGAGGCCTGCCCAGATGTCCTGAGATGATCGAAGCAGCAAACTCAGCTGACACACTTGGATGGTCACTCGCCAAACATGATCCACCATTCCCACTTCTGGCTGCAGCCTGATTATTCATTTTTTTTTTCTATTACTCTGAACTTGAAGGGATCTTTGAAGCTCTGTTACGATATACAGTGAGCTCCTGTGCATTTCCCTCATACTACTGAGACACAGCCACCCAAACAGAAACCCACAGACAGCCCAGTGCTGAAACAGAAGGATTCAATGTCATTCTGTGTCCAATTCATTTCTAAGCTCAATTTGAATGGCTGCTCAGAGGTGAAATTACATTCAGCCTTCATAATACTTTCCATAGTCCAGAGATGACAAAATAAGCCAAGATGGCGATGTTCACCACAAAAGGGAAAAATTTCTCATTGTCTCCCATGTGCTGTTGCTTGCTTGCAATCCACCTCTGTTCATATGGCTCTCTGTCTCTTCAGAAAGCCAATACTGTACTTCTCTTTCCCCTGTCTCACCTTCCCCATCTCCACCTTGCCTTTTGTCTCCTCTCATCTCTGCCCACTTCTCCCTCAACCATTACTACCCTTTCCCTTCCTTCTTTTCCACGCTTCCCTTCCGCTATAACCGTCCGAGCCTCTGTCCCTCTGTCTCGCAACGCGGGGCCTGTCAGGGTTTTAGGAAACTGCTGAGCTGTGAAATTGCACAAATTGCCATTGCTTTATGTTTGGCCTGGCAACAGGGGGAGAGAAAGAATCAGGGAGAAAGAAATGGGGGGGGGAGTGTATTTTATGCTCCAACACTTCGGCCCCCCCATTCCCTTTAATGCACACTTTTAAACCTTTCTTGTCCCCCCCCGCATTCCCTCTTGAATACACCAGCTCACATTTTCCCCTCTCCGCTGCCACAAACATAACCCTTGAACGTATTATAACCCTCACCCCCTGCAGCCTCTGTTGGCCCACAGCTCCTCCACTTCGCTTCAGCGTCCGGGTCACTACACTTTAAAACATGGACTGGCAGCCGCTGGAGCGATAAAGACCTTCAGGCCTGGGGGGGATTGCCGCTCCCCCCGATAAACACAGCACCTGCCGCATTAAGGTGAAGAACAAGGTGAAGGCCCTGTGATTGTTTGCAACAAGCAAATTTGCTTTCTTGTGACCATTTCATTGAGCACATCGGCGCGCTGGCCGTTTCTGCTCTTGCGTTCTCTGTGTAGCTCCAGCGAATGGATTCTCAACTTGTACAATAATAAGTCAATGTTCTGCCTTGATGAAAAAGGCTACGATGAACATTATGATCAAAATTTTTTGTTGTTGTATATATATATGTATGTATTTCACAATGTTGGGCAAGATTCTGAATCTGCATTTCTCTGCTTTAGCCTATGAATCAATCAAACAAACAATCAATCAAACCTTTATTACAGATTTAGGGTTCAGATAAAAGACAGACATCAAAGCAGGATTTTAATGACTGACGTCTTCTGAAGCGTAGCACATGCATAGCTTAAAGTCAACATGCTCAACTAAAAATGTTATGGTACTCCAGAAAGAGCCTATCTCATAATTTACTGTATGTTTCCCTCTTGTGGTGAAAATTGAATACTGCAATGTGCGTGAAATGTGACAGAAGATGCCAGCAACGCTTCAGGTCAAGGTACTATATACGCATCGACTGTGTCATCCATTGCATAGCATTGTAACAAGTAAAGAAAGAAATGTTGTGTTTCTTTCTTTTATTTATTTAAATCGCCTTTTGAAGTTGGAAAAAACTGAAATTGAATTTATTTGCCTTATATTTTGTAAATCAGCTGGCATTTAACTGAAGCTAAGGTTTAACCTGAAGCCTGTTAGTTTTATCTGTATAAGATAAAAATATATGCTCGTACATTTTCTGGTAGTTGCGACACGGATATCCATGATAATAGGATTCCGTGATAATTGTTTAATTTAAAGCCTGCAGAAAGCTTATGGGTTCAATTCCCCCCAAAAAAAAAAAAAAATCTGTAGATTTTTGTTTTGCGTGCTTTTAAAACGGTTAAATGAATAAAAGTTCAAATTAACCTAATGAGAATTTTAAAGCTACAGGATTCGGCTATTTCAACCACAGACCATTTTTTCCATCAGTGCTCAATAAGTGGCCAGCATAGTTTTACAGACGCACGATATTGCAGCTAGGCCTACATTATTTACATTAGTTTTGTTTGAATATTAATTATTTTAAAAAATACTTTTAATAATAATATTTAAAATAAATAATATCTGTAAATCAGGAACGTATTATGGGTTGTGTGGGCCCCTGGGCAAAACGTTCGCGAGGCCCCCCCACCAGCACCACCACCACAACCACCACAATTCAAGGGCCCTTGGCAGCCAAACTCCCTCCCTCCATGTTTCCATCAGAGGCCCTATAGGGTCCGGGGCCCTTGTAGGCAGAGAATCAAAGAATGTAGGCCCTCTAAAATAGACAAACGAAAATACATTGTTGATAAGCGTTGCAAATTGTTTTGGGCTAGGGGCCCCATGGGCCCCCTGTACCCCAAGGGCCCCTGGGCAGCGACCCCGCTGGCCCGGTCCGTAATCCGTCCCTTTGTAAATAGTTGTCTACATCAGATCGCTTTTTGAGATACCGTCTTAAATTTCTTAAAAATAAAACTAAAGGAAAGCGAATGTCAGAGGTACAAATATTTTTCTATGGCCGGATCTGGCAAGTGGGCCACCATCTGCCGACCACTTGACTACTAGCTCCTAGGTTCTATATAGAACCAAAAAGAATAACTAACCTATGCAGACTGGAGTAGATGTAACTCATTCCCTCCTGCCGTGGAAATAATTATAGGTATACTGCAGTCCCGATGACAGCCACACGACGGAGCTCTGGTGTAAATAGAAGGAAATCTGTAGTCTTTTGTATGTTTTACGTTTCAATTGTAGGTGTTGTGATAGGTGTATGAAAGTTCGTAAAATTGATGGAATGTGCTGAGTAGCATGCTGCATACTGGCTCCTCGTTAATTACTGCGGTGTTCTTTTATGTGAATGCTTTCATTCAAAAACATTTGAGGTATAGCGAAGTTAGATTGTATTAACTTTTTTTTTCTTTCAGAAACGCGAATGTGTACTAGACAGCCATGTCCTTGCCCAGGATGGGGCAGGGCTGGGCGTCCTCCTACAATAACAATAGTTATAACTATATAACAGTACATGCAGTACCAACATATACATATTGTGCAGACTCATGAGTACAATACTACACTGATTACATGTTTGTTTTTTTTTGTATTCAGCTACAGTGATGACATGGAAATATCTACCTATATCTAGGTTTAAGGTAGGCTAATAAATTACAATATTCTACGTGGCACTTTAAATAAATGTCATTAGCTGTCTAGATAACTAGTTAATATTTACAGTAAAATAGCAGGTAGCAATAATGTTACCATTACCCTGCAGCCAATAATCACACAGCCATGTAACGTTACAGCTTTTTAAAAGAGTATAGCGTAATTTTCAATGTGTAGAAATAACTTGGCCAGCTGTGATGTTTTAAACTCTTAAGATGCAAATTTTAAAAATCACTTCGCACAGCATTATTTCCCGATATGTACTCATCATTTCTGCAAGATGCGCGACTACCCGAGGAGCACCGCAGATGCACATGCCGTAACGCGACGCTCGACAATAAAGTTATAAAATGACAGATGAAGCCTATATCAGCAATTAAGATCAGAATAAAGAAATTATATCAGTTTTTATTCGAGTGGTATTAAAAACAAATAAAACAGGAAAAAAGCATGTAAGATTAACCCATTTAAACCATCGGCAAGTAGCAATAAAGCTACTCGTCCCTGGGTGGGCTCGAACCACCAACCTTTCGGTTAACAGCCGAACGCGCTGACCGATTGCGCCACAGAGACTCTAGCCTATAATTTCGACTTCTTAGATGTGTAGCCAAAACCATCAGGGTTAAATTATTGTTCTATTTTTTATGGTATTAATTAGCATTTTCTACAGTTGTAATGTGTGCATTGTGAGTTCCATATGTCACACTTAATAAAACAATAATAAGGATATTCTTTAAAATTTCATTATGAATAAGACACCCTAACTATAGATATTTATACAGTGAGTTCTATGAAATGTAGCATTGGTTTCCTATAAAAATAACATTTTTTTTCGTTAACTCACATATAATTGCTGTGATGTGGGTTGATTACGCTGCAAACCGCACGGGGCGCTAAGATGTCAGTGAAACGCATCATGCAGACCTTTGACTCTCGGAAGAGGTTCTAAATGTTTTCCAGGTACTGAACAATAATGGCCGCAAATTCAACTAGACGTACTTGAGTGCTACATATATTTCGTAGTATTAAAACCTGCGATGAATATACGCCCGATCTGCTAAGGAGACAGATTCAGATGGGTATGATCTACACAACACTGTCACACAGAACATCTACCGAGTAAGATCTTTGTGTCTACGGCTGCTAAGAGGAGACGTGTGATTTCCCCACATTGCAAAATGACTACATGCCATGCATATTCTTATTTTTCTAATGAAGAAGACCTTCGCCAGGTCGAAGACGCGGTCAAAGAGGCGATTACAGCTGTCATTACGGTTTTTTGCAAATTAAATAATAACAGAATGCGGGAGTATGAAATGAAAGTGGCCGAGAGGGACAAAGAGAACAGCGTACTGAAGATGCAACTGGAAAGGGCAGAAGACGAGCTCATGTCGCTGCGGCAGTTGAGGATGTCACGGGAGCGTGCCATTGATAGCGACAGCGACAGCGACTCACAGGCCGCCTGCGATCGTCCATTCGGGTCCCCTGAGGAGGGCGAAGTCAGGCACCGTGCGTGCGGGAAACCAAAGCGCGCCCGCGGGGCTGGGGATGCGTCCTGTGAACGATCGCTAAAAAGGGAGTTTGCGGGTGAGTTATTTACTAACATAGCGTGTAGCGGCACTGTAATGCATATGAATGAAGTTCTTGCTTGCAGTTAAATATGATTAGAATAATCGAAATAGTAGTTCGCCGTTGTTTTGTTTGATTTGTTTTGACATGCTACGTACGCAATATGCTGGACTATTTAATGTCAGTGATAAACACAGAATTTGTTTCAGTGAGTAATTAGTTATAGTAAAGTGCCGTTTTTTGGTGGTTTGTATGAAATACAAACCCCGTGTTATTAACATTAATTAGTAATTCCCCATGAATGGCATTTACTATTGATTTGTTAGTGCTGCTGTATATGTGTAACTATTTAAAAACAAAGGGTTTGGTTTAATTCATTTTGGAAAACAAAACACAATGATCACTGGAGGAAACGGTACCATGTGTTATATCTTCAGATCCTTGTGAGAGGACACTTGCCAGGAGAGATATTCGGACTGAGGATGCTGCAGCACACAGCCCAAACCTTTGTGTGACTGAGGATGTGGACCAGCAGGAACTCAGAAATGAAGTCCGCGGGGAGCAGGAGAGGAGCCCCAGGCTCTTTACCAGCCCGGAACACCTCCGAATTAAAGAGGAACCTGTCGATTTTGACACTGTTTTTATCAAGTGGGAGGTGAGCGAGGAACATGTTAGAAGGGAAGAGGAGGCGCTGGGAAAGGACCACGAAGCCCACCCAGGACCCACAGCTTGTGTCCCTCTAGCATCACCCTGTGTTGTTGGGGTCCAAGAAGTCACTTTTGCACAATCTGCTGTTTCTGGAGACGCGATATCAGTGGCTCAGCAAAGTAGGTGTGCTTGAGTTGGTACAGAAGTCTTGGTTTAGGGTCGTGGAACACTATGTTAGCTTCAACAAGCCCAGGGATGCCATTGCAGGTTTTGAGCCCCATAAAAGCATATCATACCAATCTGATGATGCTCAAGAGTCTTTTAAAGACACAGGGGGACTTTTGGAATTGTCCTAACTTTCCATCCCTTTAGAGAGCTTCTGAGCGAGCCAACCACACAACAAGAGAGTTATCTGACAATGCATTTATGGTGAAAACCATATACGTACGCAACTGGGCTCAAGGTCTCTAATTTCTTTAATAAAACTTGATAGTTTAGTTTCCCATACTTCGGAGTAATGAATGATAGCGCTCTAGACTTCAGCATGGCATTCTATATAGTCATCTAGCTATTTCATAGGATGCATTTGTGGAACTGTATTTCATTACATACTTCAATGTAATACATGTTATGAAAGTACAATGATGCTGAATGTCCAGTGCTGTTCTGGCTGGCGCTGATTTTGTGATTGGTGCAATTTTAGGGAGGCTGTCAAACAGAGAGAGGCAGCAGAGATACAGGGAGAAAATCCGAGCGGATCCTGAACGGCAGCGAGCTTACAGGGAGAAGGACAGATGCAGGTATGAGCAGCTCTCTGCTCGTGTGACGGGACTCAGTGGGTATTACATCATCTTGGGGAAAATGCTCAGGGCTTCTATGCATGTTGGGCCTGGTAAAGCAGGGTGGCAGCTGGTCACATGGCGTTTCGAAGAACAGTCATTGGGCGCTATTGTAAATCAGCACAGCAGAGAAAGAATTTTGTGAGTACATTCACTGCTTGAATTAGGACCTCAGTATTACTCACATCTGTGTGATGTCCGGGGTTGTGCACCATTCAGAACTGAAATAAGTATGGCCCTGAAATTCCGAATTTCAAATTGGTTTGTGAATTTGAATTGAATTTGGTTCATGATTTAAAATTGCAATTCCAGTTTGAATTTAAGGCAGTAGAATTAAAATGGAATTTAATTGCAGATTTTGACAATACAGCTTAATATTTCAATACCGATTGCACTTAACATACACAACAAATACAGATTGTTATAACATGTTATTTAGAATGAAAGAATTTGAAGTGTCACCTATATAATAAATAATTGTCATGTTGTGTACCATGGTAGAAGAGCAGTTCATTTCCCACAATGCTCTTCCTTATCCCAAAGTCTACAAAATGGAGCCAAACTATCTGAAAGCAGACTCACTCACCAGATGGAAAATTCACACTGCAAACCTATGAAGCTATCCATCCGTGACCATTTCGGTGAACCATCTCCCACAAACACACCTGGAAATCACAGAGCTGTATGCAAGCACTGCAATACAGCGGTCTGTGGTTCCATCAAGGCCACTTCAAATTTCAAAAGACATCTACAGGTAAGATAACAGACCTGTTGCGGTTAATTTTCAGAGTTTAGCATTATCTTATTCCTGATATTTCATGTCATCGGTCTACAGTAACTGCATATGTTAAAATACTTGGTGGTCAAGCTTTTACCTGAATGTTATTCATTTCTACCAACTTGTTTCCATTTATGGTTCTGTTTGTTTTTGTTTCCCTAATGCTGTTATATGGCTTATGCAGATTTGTTATGGCCTTATGTTTTTGTGATTTGCATTTAAGAGTAATTGCTGTAGAAATAAATGCTTATCATGTATGCAGTAAAATAATGTATACTCTCCATAGTAACTGTCTAATTTATATTCATCCAGAAGTATTTGTACTCTATACATTTTTTTCTAAATTTACAAAGTAACAAATTTATTCTCTTTTTCAGAAGAAACATCCTGAACTTTTGGAAAAGCCTGAAACCAGTGCCTATGCAGGCTACCTCAACCAGAGCATTATGGATTCTTCACCTGCTGAAGCTACAAGGTCAAGCTCTAGATGGGATCCAATGGATAGTCAGCAGGTTGCTCTGACAGACAGCATTGTAAGCCATTGTGAATGGTCTCCTTCCCCTCTGTACTGAGGAAAATAAGGACTTTGTTACAGTTTTGCAGTTTGTTGAACTGTTCTTCACAATGCCCTCTTGGAGAGACCTCACATTGAACCTACTTCCTGAGCACACCAGTGCTGTAAAAGACATAATTTAATTAATCTGATCCAAGACATTTATATTTGCCTGTCAGCGAATCTATGAGGATCTTTGGTCAAACCAATCTATGCCATAATTTTTTGGCATGACTGGTCATTTAACAGTTTGCATTGTAGAATCTAATGTTGAGTTGCCAGCGATTCAACGAAGAGAACATTGGTGGCGTAGTATCATTCACTATGAAAGGCATTTACCCGCTTGCCACATATGACTGGTGTTGATAGTGAAAAGGACGAACAGTAAGACACATCTGCTTTTCGTGTGATGAACACTGATGAGGAGATGATATTAAGCTTCCCTCCAGAGAGAAGTCCATGTCGTGTCCACAAATTACGACTTGTGGTTTGTGATGCCCTGGATTTAGCTGGCTCTCTTAAAAACGTGTGTCCTTGTGACATGAGTCTATACTGACTACTGAGATTCTAGGAGATCGCAGACTTCAACCTGCAAGTGGCCCCCGACTGGCAAAGCCGGTTGAAGATGCTGAAGTTGGTCCGTAACATTCCAACTGGTGTGGTTGCTCAGCTTCAGTGCCCTATTGAACTCTCATCCAACATAAAATCATTCAAGAACTGGCACTAGAGTGGCACTAGAGCCTCCTGAGGAGGTAACGGATAGGTGTCTGGTAGAGAATCTGGTAACTTCCAGCTTTGTGATTCCAAGTGTTTGAAGATAAAGTCATGCGGTCAGAATAGTCATGAAGATGACTAGCAACAACAAATTACTGTCCATTCTCCAGAGCTCGGTTGAGAAGCGTCTTGCAAAATCTGAAGACGTGCGGTGCTTCCCGGTTGGCTTCCAGTCTTGACCTGAGATTCACGTTGGGTTTGTGTATTGATGAAGAGGTTAAAACATAAAGGATTTTCTCACAGGACAAACTGGGTGTCTTCCCCCAAAACTGACTGCAGCGCCCAAATAAAGAAACGTCGCAAACTCTTTTGTACTTGGAAAGTCAGACACCTCAACTGTCACGAAAGCTTCACATGATGTCACTATATGCCTGAGTCAACCATGTTCAGCAGAGGATGGCAACCCTTTGGAAAGGAAACCTAAGCAGCTCTCCTGAGCCTGCACAACTTGCCTACAAATACTTTGCTGTCCCAGCTTCCTCTGTATCTGTTGAGAGAATCTTCAGTGTTGCAGGAAAAAAAAAAAAAAACAGGCCAGAGTGTTGCAGTCGTAATGATACAGATGAAGATCTTCTGCTAATTAAATGTAACCATATTGAACTATGAGTCACGTGTATTGGAATTAAGCGTAATTGCATTTGATGTTTTGATGCTTTTTGCTATAACACTACGGTTGACCTGGCAGACAAAAGAAAATAAATAGGAGCGACTACGTGAAATTATTTTTTTGCCATGTGAACATGAATTTGCTTTTAATGTTAAAAAAATATCAAACTGTTAATCAGCAAACCGTAACAAAAAAGTCAGCGCATGACTAAAATTCTACAGGTATGTGGGGGTTA
The DNA here is from genome assembly GCA_015163995.2 of Mormyrus lacerda. NCBI lineage: Eukaryota > Metazoa > Chordata > Actinopteri > Osteoglossiformes > Mormyridae > Mormyrus > Mormyrus lacerda. The sequence goes on along the minus strand of JAABNX020000151.1, from coordinate 16,091,887 downwards.
CAGTGATACAAGTAACTCACCATCTTATCCTTCTGATAACCCACGGCAACTGTCAGGAAAGGCGACCGCGGGCTTGTCGAAACTGCCAATAAACGAACAGTTAAATATACAAGAATAAAAAATGTTTGCCCATTGAAAAGAACTTCTGAGGGCGCAGAGGATTATTGCTAGAATAGATTAAAAGTTACCACATTTTTTTCTCTAATAATCATGTGATTATAAAGTACACTTTAAACAAAAGCTCAGTATATACATCTACCATCTAGAATGCAGTGACATACTACGTAAGACATCTGTGTTATGTATTTATGTTTTGCTAAATTAAATTACATTACTGTTGTGATTTCACGGAATGTCTTTGAGATTAATTTTTTCTTCCTGTCTTTCCAAGTCGACATCTGGGGGGGGGGGGATGTGGCCAGTTTAATTCAAATTCATTTGATGAATGGAATGGGGGCCCAATTCATGAAATCTGTATTTTGCACAACCTCAGTGATGTCGTGTTTCTTTGCCACTGCAGTGCCATAATTCATGCCAATTACCAACCTTTGCAGATACCAGAAGAGGAAAAAGCTAATCTGTGACCTGCCAGAGCAAAGTCAGAAGCTCAAACGGCAAGCCTGGAGGGAGGCGGCCCGACGCCATCGCGCCCGCAAAAAGTCCTTTCTCCAGATGACCCAATTACCATGTTTACAAAACACTGAGACGGCTTTGAATTCAGCGGCGTCCCTGAGGACTGCACTGACACACCCAAGCTAGCAGTCAGTAAGGGTTCTAAGGTTTAAGGGGTGGAGGAAGGGATTGGACAGTGGAATCCCAGCATACATCTCCATCCATCCACCTTGCATAGCTGTTTATCTGGCATGAGATTGTGAACACGAATCTTATCCCTGGAAGCATAGTGCATGAGACAACGGAACACCCTGGCTGGGACTGAAGTCCATCGCAGCACACGTGTGTGTGTGTACGCACACACACACCCACACAATTCTGGGGAGAACATGCAGACTCCACCCACACACAGTGCCAGAGGCAAGGGGCGGGGGGCAAATCCCCAGCCCTGGAATTTTGAGACTGCAGTGTCGCTCACTGAGACACCGTGCTACTGGCCATGTTTGTTCCTGGGATGATGCTTTATTCTTTATCACAGCAGCCATGAAATGTTATTCTTTCCTGAAAGATTAACTTAAAAATTCCTCATAGCTGAATGTTGATTCATTTCTATCACACTGGTTTTATCACAAAGCATTTTGGATCAAAATGCCATTACTTCAGTGGACGCTAGATTTTAAATGATAGTGGTATGATATGTAAATCTGACGGAGTGTTATGTGCATAATATTGGTTGGACCATTTGGGTCTTTGTACACGCAAGGTCCATTGTCTCTGTGATGTCATATTGTTTTAATCAATTAAAAAATTAGGTTGTGTGATGACATGAGCCTTGGATACAGATCATTTGCCCCTCATGACCTGACTCTTACACATTTTATTGCATAACGTGTGGGGTGCTGGCAGTAGACATTGTGTGTGTGTATTGGGGTGGAAGGGGTATAGGCCAATACATCTATGAATTCGTTTGAAAACATTAATTTCAAGTGGTAATTAAAACCCAAAGTGTTCTAAAAGCTATTCTGAGATTTAAAAAGAAGTTTGTTGAGAAGCGGTCGCATTGGGTGCTTTTTAAATTAGCAACACCTTTGCAATAACATAAGACACCAAGCATTTGTGTTTAGTATCCCTTTGGGAGCCAGTCACTACAAATGATATTAATAGGAAAATGACAAGATCAGAAGGGAATCCGTCCAAAAAAATGACACTTAATAAAAATGTCTGTGCGGATATCTGCATACATACATTGCTTGCTAATGTACTTTTGTTATGAAACCAATACATTTGCAACATTTTTACAAAATTAAGCAAGTGTCCCAAAACTTTCTGTGAACACTGTATATGGTAAACCGTTACACCGCCCAAGCCTAGCCAGTATCCTCCTTCTCAGACCGACTAATATTAAGTACTTTGTTTCTTTTGTGTGAATTAATAGTCTGTTTATGATTACGGGAACGGGACTATGTATGACAATCGGTAAATTGTTATAAAGTTATCTAAGATAGTAAGTTAGACTGTCAAGTTATACACTCAGTACAAATTTACATCGTATTTAACCATAAGTCATTGAGATAAAGTAAATCAATATCGCTTTTTAAAATGGCGGATTGATGTTGATACATTACATCTGCTCCGCATTTCTTGTATATTATAAGCGCTTGACCTTTCCTCCTTACATCTTCTTTAGAAGACTGAACCTGACACATGGTCTGCCATCTATAGGCTTCCCTCTGACGACGCCCTGATGGAGTTCGTTTCCTTTTTTCACTCTCTTGACAATAATGTATTCTCACATCTTTTCTATGTTCGTCCCTTGTCCAGTAAGACAATTCTCTGTTTTCATTCCATCGTCGCGTGTTGCCGTAGGCGTTATACAAACGTCTATAGATAAAAAGCTTTATTGTGACAAAATACAATAAGACACTTATCATGACATCCTCTCGTGATTATGCTATGCCAACCTTCTAAATAGGAAAAGAAATCGTTTCGATAAACATTTTCTGCACAATTCAAAGTCGATTTAAACACCCGTGTCATCATTTAACTAAAGCGTATATATTTGGGAGTAACTTGTGTTTAGGTGGGGGTGGTTTCGCGGTATTTAGTCCCTAACAGTGTTAGAACCAAATCTACGCATTTATCATTTATGGATGTTTTTCAAAAGCTTTCTTTGGACTGTCGAGTATTCATTATAAAATATAGCAGCTACAATTGCAATTGTTTTCTTATGTATCTGTACACGTGATGAGATCTGAGTCGCAACCCGTTTAGCCGGATGTTCAGTTATATTGACTTAACCATGTATAATTCAAGTGCACGAATTCCCTATGTCAAGGATATTTCATTATTTTAAACCTGTATTACACTTTTCTCATTTAGTGCAATTCCTACTTCAAACATTAAAGCAGCCTTTTTCCACACATTGAAAACAAAGAACACTTTTAATCGTGTTTTCCAACGGTCCATTACAAGCTGCCTGCCCTTCCCTACTATAAGCACAGAAAAGGCAGCATATTCTACTCATACACTTTTTTATATCCAAAATATTTTTTGGTAGACTACAACTTAGTTATGGCATGCTGCATATGAAATTTCATTTTGTCTTATCTATAATTTTTCAATTAATTACATTCTGATATCTTTCCAAACTGAAAATCAAAAACCCAGTATGAATATGCGCTGGACATCCAAACTCTATACAGCTGAGAGGGCATTTCTGTGCTTGATGTACCTGCAAAAGGACTTCTGTTCACCTATTACCCGCTTCTCACAAACCATTGTACAAGAATACCAGTTCTTTATTCTCCATTATACTGTATTAACCTCCTGCTGCAGTGTCCCTGGAATAGTCACATGGTTATAGTCCCACTTAATTCTCGCTTCCATTCACAGATTTTCCATTCAAAGAAGAAACGTGAAGACCTTTTATTTCAAACCATTGCTAGCTGCAGGCAGCCTCCTAAAACGAAGGTCTGACATTTTATAAAGTGACTATATAGTTTAAATGCTTATTGTTAGCACAATTAGAAAGATAGAACGATTTGTTTTAGACACATCAAAATATCTCAATCTCCTATTTCTTCTCCATGACCACTTTTATTTCTTAATTTGCAATGTAGAATAGCTGGTCCTTGTAACACTGGGCAAATATCTGTGCTTCCACAGCACGACAAAGGACACAAACAGCACAAGTTTGTCAATTGTTTTGCTTCCTTCCGATGCATGCTCCCTTATAACGAGAATAGTTTCCTTGCTCTTCTCCAGTTTACATATTTTGCTCCCAGACAACGGACACGCAGGATTGTCTTGAAATCATGGTGTGCTGTTTTCATGTTCTGGAAGAGAAGAAAAGAGTGTTAAATGCTGACGTAATTTCAGATATCAGGACAGCGACTATACATGTTGATGAAGAAAACAGTAAGTGACAGAAGAAGAGCTTGAAATTACCAGTCACTTATGAATTTAATTCTTAAGCTTGCCAACTGTTTATGTAAGACATAAACTGAACCGATTTAGTTTTATTTTATAATATCCATAGTCCTTGTCATTTTTATTATTAATATGTTCAATGCAATTTTTTAAAAATATATAGCAAGAACATGTTCGCTTGGAATTTTGCCTTTTCTTAAATTTTCTGCATTTTCTCTACAGTGGTTATAAGCTTTTAATAAAAAAACAAAAAAAACAATTTTAGTTGGTAAACAACATCCAGCAACTCGAGCGTATTTCAAAGCAACACTCCTACATTTTTCCTACATTTTTAATGTAAATTGCTTGCAGTCCTTGTCAGTGTATGGAGAAGGTCAGCCTACCAACTGGCGTCTTCGAGTTCCTGTCAGATTGTTGCAGTTACTTTTGTTAAGTCCTGAATAAGCCTTGTTATATAGCAGCCAGTGGTACGTGACACGCCCGCAGCCACCGAAATGTGCACGGACAACCACAGGGAGCTGTCAGCTCAGTCAACGAGTTTAATTTTCGAAACGAAAATTTAAATATATTTTTAAACGAATAGATGATAAACGATTTGCTTATCACGTATAGCCTACAGTGCAACACGAGGTAATGACGTCACGCTCGCGGGAGGGGCCCCGCTTCATGGCCTCGGGGCCCTCAAAGATGTCTGGTACGCCGCTGATTGCAGCCCGTTTCTGGTAAGCGGTTTAGATTTCTTTCAGCGTGTGTTTTATTGTTATTTCAAATGTTTTTAACTACTGAATGTCACAATAAGGGACAAATTTGATGTTTGTAGTAGCGTGGGAATTCCGACTCTTGAGTCAGCAAGATAATTTGGCTTAGGTCAGTAATAACCAATTACCGAACGTTACAAAGGTATGGAAATGGCCAAAAGTTCAGTTTTCCTATTGCTACTGGAACATTATCATACTACTACAACTACAACTGCAATTACTAAGACTAATAATATAAAGCCGATTGAAGGTAATGGTACAGCAGCAGGTAACTGGCAATAATGTTTGATTAACGTTACAGTAAGAGGATTCTCTGCCAACTTTGAGAAGACTTTCACATAACATTGGCTAAAATACAGGGAATATTCTGTTAGCTGGGAAGAGTCGGCTCTGTCGTCTCCCAAACGGCTCTTTATTTAATACCACTTCTGGATTTTATAATTCAGCCAAATTATATATATATATATATTTTTTTTTTTTTTATCTATGCCTAGTGTGTGTACACATACATCACTTAAATTTTGCAATGTAATTATCCTTATCTTATTTCTGTATGATCATCCTATTATTCTAATAAAAAGAATGAAAACATGAGCTCTTAGACTAGAGCTGGATTCCAAGGTTCCCGTAAAGGATGCGATGCATAGAGTTGGGTTGTTTGTGACATAGGCCTCCATATCGCTGGTTTGTTGTGCTGGGAGATTCTTTAACTAAGGTTATTCTGTCTTTTTCTTGTGAGTCCAACAAATAAATTGATGGCTATTCTTCCACAAATAAATCTATTTAGGTTTGAGTAGAAACTAGCTGGTATAGTGATTTACGCTTAAGTGGGTTGTAAACACTGAATTTTCATTGTTAGTAGTGCAGAAGGGTGATGGCCCATTGTCAGTGGGTAAAATTTACTTTGGGGAACCTGAAAGTCCAGGGCCGAATTTCAATTGCAGTCCAGCCCTGGTAATGCATGCTTATAGTCTTGTTTAATTATCCTAGACAATATTCTATTCTATTCTATTCTATTCTATTCTATTCT
>JAABNX020000151.1:16067706-16085789 GCA_015163995.2 Mormyrus lacerda | reverse complement strand
ATATATTCAACAAGACAAGTAAGAACACTGTTGTTCCTACTGTATCTTGTATATTCTGTGATGTTTTATGTTCAGCATGATTTTTCCCCCATTGGCCTAATTTTAGGGATGCAAGCTAAGCTAAATGTAAATGAGAGTTAATATTTAAAATACAAAAGATTGTTACTGACTTTAACTGAAATTATTTCATATAACTAAAAGGTGAAATGTATCACATCCTACTCCTAAAAACATCCCCTACACATCCTCAGTGTTACAGAGGCGCTCACAGGCTGTTTGGATGCTCTTATTCATGTCTACAGTGGAGAGCTATAAATACGGCTCTTTCATATGGGAAATTAATCAGCAGTATTTCTACTCATTTATTTTACACTCGTCCACTTATATCATGTCCCTGACAGCCTCTAGAAGGTATTCTGGACTGCTCAGCCTGGCACTGTGGCTTGACAGATGCATAAAGGTCTATTGAGTCAACTCTAGGTCCCCGGCTGGTCTCCTAGTGACAGCTGGCTCTCCCAGTTGCTTTCCTAGCTGCTGAAAAGTACCAAAGATTGAAAACTGTGAGGGGGTGGATGGCTGGGGGCTGAGGAAGGGTCTGTCAGTGCAGGGTCAATGGCATATCATTAGAAAGAAGCTTGTAGTAGCCTGCATAACTACATGTGCAAACAGGCCATCTTTGAGCAGCCAGGGCACAAGACTACAGTGCAGAAATGGTACAGTCCAATATGATCACCCCTATACACTGAACATAGTTGGAAGTGTCCCTTTGCAGGGATTGCTGGGAAGAAGAAGAGGAATACGGGGTTGGGAATTTGGAAAGCAAAAGGAAGAAGGGGGACTCTAAAAAGGGTAAGGATTGCTATGATCCTCAATAGCCAAGGTGCCTGTATATGGATGTGGACATTGTAAGGGTGTTTGGGTCATATTCCTGGACATTGAAAGGTTTTTTTGAGGTGTATAGAACAGTCTGGTCAGTTGAAGAGAATGGAGGGAGGAGTTGTTGCTTTGCATAAACAAGGAAATGGGTAGACACGGATAGGGGGAGACATAGCCAGGAAGGAAAGGTAGCTTGATGGCTATTATGAGTGTATAAACAGCAGATGTGTGCTTGATTGCATACTCACATTGTTAGGGAAGCTCAGCAAACTCGTATAGTTGTACTTTGACTGTTATTTTTTATTTGGTCTTGATCTCATAACTTATCTCCAGGGCTAGTGCCCAATCTGACAGGCACAGACTTTACCCTGAAAAGAATGAGAGAAAAAAATAGATTGGCAAATAAAACAGTTTAAATCGTTATTAATTGACAACAAACTTTAAAATACTCTTGTCCAGAGATTATGTGGACAGCTTATTATTAATACTTGATCATGTTTCCCTCAGTTGCTAGTACACAGATATTTTCAAAATGGCCGCTGCTGCCTTACTTCCTGATTCTTCTGTTGCTCGAATGCCCTCCTCTGTTTCTCAGCACTATTCTCACAAAGCTAGGGGTATACAAGTACTTAAAAGTGGTTAATAATTATATATAAATAAAATGTTGTTTATTTAGTGGTAAGGAGGGTGCTAGCAATGGGCCTAGCCTAACTGTCATGTTGCAGTGTGTGCTGTGCTCCATCTGTTGGAACGCAGTTGTGGCAGTGATCAGTTAGAATCAGTTAGGGAGCAGACGTTAGTGCCCCAGCTGTGCGCAACAGGGCAGGTGAGCGTTTGTAGCATTTACCTTTAGTTAAAAACAGGTTAGCATATGCGCTTCTCTGCTCTTAATTAAAAGTGAAATAGCTCTCTGAGAAAACACATCTACACATAATATATATTTGATGCTGTAATATTATAAGAACGTTTTATATGCTTCATGTTTCCATTTATGTGCTGTATATCTGAGTGTGAAGGGTTCAGTTGTGGAACTGGCATTGTCACCTAATTTTTTTGATAATTTAACAGGTCATTTCTGTTATTGTTTAATTTGATAAAAACATATATTTCATTTAACATAAATTTGCATAAAAATTTAAATTAATGAGACCATTTGAACCCTTCCGTGCCGGTGGCTTTAATCAATGTTGCACAGACACACAATTTCTTGATTTTTGCAAAATAATACAAGGAAAAAATTATATTATAATAGACCTATGCAGATTACTGAACTGCTTGAATATTCAAAAGGCAATTAATTAATTTATTATTGTCAACTGATAACAAACCAATGAATATTTTGTGAAGATTAAAGGGTTAATTTCATGCAGACAGGATCGAAAATCAAAAGCTGACAGGGATGCTGTATTTCTGCTGCATTGCCGTATCCATTCTGTGAAATAAACTGTAACAAAAGACAGCTGGGCCCTACTGTGTATTACCTGATAAAATACAAAAAGGGTTAAAATCCAAAATCTGCATGCCAGTTAAATTTCCGTATTAAAATAGCCCAACTATCACAGAAATTAAAATTAACGCTGCAGGAAAGGAAGGAGTCATATTAAAAGCCCTGTGTGCTACATGAGAGCATGTAGCAATACAGAGCAGTTAGAGTTAATTCTGTGCTGCACTAGAGCTATCCTTCCTCCCGTGGTCCTGAACTCACAGACGTCACTGACTGGACTGTTGTGCTGGCACTGCACTACTGAGACTCAGGGCTCATGCAGGAAAGTCACAGAAAAAGGCCAAAGAATGTTACAAACTTCGCTTTCATACACTTTTCATTCAGTATGGAACTAAAAACAGGCTAAACAGTTTGCTAGCCCTTTGTCATGTGCTTTCAGTTTGTACTTTGCAGTTTTAAACCCCTACTGCCTTTCAGACAAGTATAACACCCTTTAAACACCCTGTTTTGTGCCTTTAGATGTGTGCCTGTCTGCACAAATTATGTTGTGCCTGTTTGTGAATTTATGTTTTGAATTCAATAGGTAATTCAATCTGTAAAGTAAAAGTTAAACTTTTTTTGAATCACAACTGACTTCCTACAGAGTTGCGCATTAATTCATTACAAAGAGCAAACTGTTTTTTTTTGTCTGCATATATACATACATTTACTCTGTGTACACTTTTTGTTATAATGTGGGAACTTTGCGCAGTAATCAGAGCCGGTAAGTTGCTGTAAGTGCTTTCGGTTCCTTAGCAGAGTGGCTTTGCTTAGCTTTAACTTTAAGTCCCGCCCCCTGCCTGCTTGCCTGTCTCCTGCCGCTGTGTCACATACCTTCCTTCTCCTTCTCTAGATTGTTGTTGTTCCTGTAGCTCTGTGGCTCTCCCAGCTGCTGAAAGGCTGAGCTAAAAACATTGCTTTTTTTTTTTAAGAAGAGTCTGAAACTAGTAACAGAAATACTGACAATTTAAGGCTTATCTTAAGCTTTTGTCTTTTGTCTGTGGACAGCAGCTGAAGGGAGTGAGCAAACAGTCTCATGTTCATGTTAGTGCAGCTCAAGTCTGTGGGAAGCTTTACTATCCCAGAATTCCTGCTAAAGTAGCTGAGCCCAAGAATTTCTGTGGTAATGTCCCATGAATCATTGCTCTCCTCTATCCATTCAAGAACTTCAGTAGGCAGTTCAGTAGAAGGAAGTTCGTTCTTTTTCTCTCTGTCAGCCCTCCCCTTCCTGTTAAAAACCTACTCTGCGTGGGGATTGCCAGAGGAGCTGGGAATTATACTACTGTGGGGTAACAGGCTTTATTAAAACAGTCCTGTCGGAAATCAAGCCGTGTCTGTTGTGGATCAGCAATGTAATGAAGGCTAATGAGATGCCTTTTCCCTCATATACAGAAAAGACACTTCATAAATCATATTTAAGGCTGTTACCATTTACTGTAAATGTGTTGATTATTTTTTTCCTCCAAACTTACATTTACTCAAAATGTAATAGTCCCTCATAGTCGTATGTATACATAAATGTACTGTTTTAAGGTAATTATTGTCCTATTGAGAAAAAAAAAATAAAGCAAACTTTTGCTATATATTGTTAATTTCAATGATCTATAATGTGGCTAATATTTATCTTAAGCTGTTTTGGTGTTAATAAGGAAAATGTTTGTATGACATTCAAAAGCTTAAGTATTCAGTACTATACATCTACAGTAGTATTGTTGTATTTTTTTAGATCTACATTCCATTTGACCACACTCAGCTGTTCATAACAAAGTCCTGCATAGTTATACAGCTATTTAAATGCCAGATTTTAAGTGTTTATCAGACTAATACAGACTTAACAGCAGTGAGTGTAAATTTGGCTTTAATTTAAAATGTCAAAGATTCTTAAAGCAAATGGCATTCATAAACAAGCATTTCAAAAAGCTTTAACCCTCATGTTTGCCGTGGGGCCTCACACGTTATGCTTGCGCCCTCCCCTGTATGTCCTCCCCTATATGTCCTCCCCTGCATGTCCTCCCCTGTATGTCCTCCCTTGTACAGTATGTCCTCCCCTGTATGTCCTCCCTTGTACAGTATGTCCTCTCCTGTATGTCCACCCCTCTATGTCCTCCCTTGTATGTCCTCCCTTGTATGTCCTCCCCTGCATGTCCTTCCCTGTATATCCTCCCTTGTATATCCTCCTCTGTATGTCCTCCCCTATATGTCCTCCCCTGTATGTCCTCCCTTGTACAGTATGTCCTCCCCTGTATGTCCTCCCTTGTACAGTATGTCCTCCCCTGTAAGTCCTCCCTTGTATATCCTCCCCTGCATATCCTCCCCTGTATGTCCTCCCCTATATGTCCTCCCTTGTATGTCCTCCCTTGTATGTCCTCCCCTGTATGTCCTCCCCTGTATGACCTACTCTGTATGTCCTCCTCTGTTCTCGCATCTACACAGTAGTCCTTAGACTGTCAGCATTGGAATATTCTGAAATGTAAAATAATCCCAGGGTCTGGACAGACGAACATTCACATCTACTGGTAGACTGCATGACACCTGCTGCGCAACTGCCCTGTTTCCCTGACAGTCGCTGTGCGCAGGATTCCAACTGACTCAAAGACTGTTGTCCACTAAACAAAAGTGTTCTTTTGCCTTAAGCTCTAGGTCCTGTGTGATCGGGCATCTCTTTTGTATTTATAGAATGCACATAATCGTTGAAACTGTGATATTCAGTTGTTTAATAATAATAATAATAATAATTGAACCCTATATTGTCCCCGTGGGGAAATTCTTTTTACGCCTCCCTCAACTTGCTCTTTGTAGAGCAAGCTGTCCGCGAAGGGCTGCCACCTGTTGGGGCGCCTAGGGAGCTGGGGGTTAAGGGTCTTGCTCAAGGACCCGCAGACATGCTGAGGCCACCTGCCATAGAGAGTCACTGGCACCATTAAAAGCAGATGCCAGCAAGCTGTAGCAAAACAGCTGTGTGTTGCTGAACAGCTGCATACATCTCAAGAGCCAGACAGAACCAACTGAGTGTTTCTCATACGGCACTAAAAATTGTGAGAAGCAAACTTCATGAACTCAGAAGACTGCACTGGAGCTGAACTGGAGTAGAGCCTAAGAAAAGGTAAGCTAACAAAACTGCTAATTAAAATAGCCGGTTTGCGTGGCTATTCCTCAGATCGCTGTCTTCTTAACTAAAGATTAATATTTGATAATCGATTATTTATGAATTATATGTAGATATGCTGGGAAAGGCTTTTTGTTTTCCACAAGACGTTGTGAAAATAACAATATTGTTTTATGTAAAGCCATTACAACACAAATTGAATTTAGTTTATGGTGTGGTCATTTCACTACAATTTAACAAATTTCCAAAAAAAAAAAGATTTTGATTTATATGAAATTTGGCATGTTACACACATACCTTCCAGAGCTTAGAAATGTTTTTGTTGTTTATTTTTAAATTTTCATTTTGAGATATAGTGCCTTTTCGTCACTATGGGTCACAAAAAAATTGATAATTCACTTTCCGTGTTCGTATTTTAGCTACATAGCTTAGCTATAGCTCATTACAAAAGCCATTTTCATAACATGGTATTCAACCGTCCAAAAATGGTAATGCAAAGGGCATTTGTTGAATTAAAATAGAATCACCCATTGTGCATATAAATCACTGCCTTACATTTTTCACACAGTATGATTTGCGTGCTTTTTATCAGCACTGGATAGAAACTGTTTAATTTAAACCATCTGTATAAATTAAGTTAAACTTAATATATACATTACGTTTAGTTAGTTTTTTTCCTTTATGTTTAGATTTGAAATTTAAATTAAGGGCATCTCTCTTTTTTCCAGTCATACTGTGAAATCGAAGACCAATTATACAAAGTTATGGCTGACAAACTTGTGAAGACTGTCTCATCCTTCAGAAATGATCTCCTCACACGTGTCACACGCCGCGTGGGAGCGGCCCAAAGAAACCCCATAAAAAAGCTGGATGGATTGTTCCGGAAGATGCCAGACAAGCTGGACAGTTCCTCGGCGGACAATGAAAAGATTTTGCAGGATGTCCACTTCAGGGAGATCTGTGAGATCCTGTACAAGTACGAGAGGCACATAAAGTACCAGTTCAGTGCCTTCATAAGCCTGACGGAGCAGATGCAGAAGACCCCCAGTGACGCCTGGAGACACGTGGATCTTTTTAAGGACACTTACGAGAGGAGCAAGAGTGACCTGAGTCTGGATGTCTACTACCGCTGCGTGATGGAACCCGGGCTGTTCGGCAGGCCACTGCTGAAGGTCTGCTCTGATCAATGTGGTGGGAGCCGCGAGGCAATGGAGCTTATGTGCTCCTATCTCACCAATGTTCTTCTCATGGGCTTGACTGCACACCTGGCCTACACAGCCATCACTGAGGACAGCAAAGAGGAGTTCAAGGAAAAATGGTGCGCACGGCTGAATAGCGTCCAAGTCCAGATGCAAGGTGCCCTGAGTCAGTGCAAGGATAACTAACCCCTGTTCCATTATGAGCAGAATGAACGGAAACATCTGCAAAGCACTGTCAGTTTGATAAGTAATGCCAGGCTAATTCAGTCTGGAAGCTGATTTTGTCATTTATTATATCGTGCTACTGCCTACTGTCATAATGTATGAATTATATATAGTATAATAATGTAATGTTGAATGTAATGTCACTGCGCTGTTACCCTCTTGTGGTACATTGAAAGTCTATATTTTGCATCCGTTAAAAAAACAGAAACTGTTCACAATCTTGGAACTACTCATATTGTTTTGAAATAAACCAAAATAACCATAGTCATCAAGTAGTTTTTAATGCGCTTTAATGTCTTGAGTTTCTTAAATTTAATTTTACTATTTGAAATGTAACTGGACAAAAATATCAGCAATTATTCTGCAGTTTAAACCTGAATGTAACAGGCATCTTCTAAGGTCACTATGTTACTGTACAGCAGGCAGACTGTAGTCTCATACAGCAGCTGTTCTGCCATTGTGACCCTGGCTTTCACCTTTGTGTCCAGGGAGTGGGAAAATGAGAGGCGTCATGGCAGCACAGCAGCTGGGACTCGCTGCCCTGATAAGTGAAGGGGGAGGGGGGGGAGAGCTGGAAGGGCGAGAGGTTACATTCACAGAGTGGGCTGGCAGGGGTCTCATAGCATTTTTGTTATTTTGTTTCCTTGCCATGTTTCGAAGCCGCCGTACCCGCTGACTTTGACCCTCCTGGCAACAGAATGTCTCCCTGTGCGTCGCATAATAACGCAACTCTGTATGTTTGCTTGTTATGTGTTTTTCTGCCTACACATTAAATTAACTTTTTCTACCAGAAGACCTTCTCTACTACATACGACACGATTCCTGGTATTGGCGAGATGAAGAGTGCAGTGATAATGGGTTGTAAAACGTATTCCTTTAAATGTGGTCACAGGCCTAAATCCTTTGTTCTTTTTCCCTGACACAGATCACTGTGAATCTGAAAGAGGGCACTGCATCAACCTCACTGCATCACTGTCATGGCTGACATCCAGGAGGACAGAGACAAGTTGAAGAAAGGACTGGTGACGGTGCTGAGGTGCGTGTCCTCTATCTCTTCAGCCGCCGCCGTAGTCAACCCCATCTTCGGGGTGGCGGGTTCTCTCATCCGGGTCGTGCTCAACCATGTGGACGACGAAGACATCAACAAGCTGAAGCAGGAGTTCAGAAGCGTCAACCGGGCTTTGGACAATATCTCCCAGCAGAACCGCAGTGCCCTGCTGCAGATCAGAAAAACCACGTTGGACAACCAGTACGGCCAGGTGGAGGATAACCTGCGCGAGCAGTTCCGCGTGTTCATGGAGCTCGTGGAAGCTCGGCCCGGGATCAAGGAGCGCAAGAAGGATGACTTCGAAGAGTGCTACGGCAACAACCTGGGCGACCAGAACCTGCACACGCTGTATGACGGGGTAATGGGGAAGCGTAAGCTCTTCAGCAAGCCCATCCTAGACGTGTACTTGGAACACTCCCAGAGGGATCGCCAGGTCATGGAGCGCCTCTGCACCCGTCTCACCTATCTCTTCTGCATCGGCCTCATCGCCTTGATGGGCTACACTGCCATCATTGGTGATGACGAGGAAAGCCTGAGTGAGGAATGGGGTAACAGGATGATGGAGGTTCAGATGAAGATGCAGGAGGTCCTAAAAAGGTGCAATTGATTCCCCTTTCTCAACCCCCCCCCCCCCAACCCCTGATGCAAATATATGTGATGCATGTATACCTCTGACACTTTCCAGTCCTCACCCCCTATCCTTCACAGAGAGATTCTAAAACATGAATCACATGAAACACAGCAGTTGCTTTACTTGCTACATCCTCAGCAAATATATATGTAAAGAAGTGGTAATTCCATTGTGCCCCCCTACTGCATTCCCTATTAATTTTCCATGGAAAATCTTTGAACGGATTGATATTACTTTAAATAATAAAAGAATTACAAATATTTCAAATGATGAACGGCCAACTATAGTACAGGTGGAGTATGTCAAGTAAATTCTTCAAAAAAGAGTATAGTCAGGGTATATTCTTGTTACCAAAAACAAACAAAAATATGCTAGCCATCATGACATAAAAATTGCATAAATATGTAAATATATACCATGCCACTGTTCTGAAGGAGATTTAAAATGAGTTAGAAAGATGGCACCTCCAGCTGAATTATAAAACCCTCCTGCTTCTCCCTTCTCACCGTATGATATACCCATTTCTAGTCTTCTAATTTTAGAGAGCCACCCTTCTTTCCATGCATCATGCATAACCAACGTCATGCATACATAAAAGTAACAGAAAGACGATCTTTATATTCCTGCCCTGTTACATTCTGCTTTATCTCACTATCTTACTAGCATTAAGGAAAACAAACAATACGAAAACATTTTCGTGAACTGAAATAAAATAAGATACGCAGATAAGAAAACCACAATTAAACGGACACTGTAAATATTGCTCCTTATTACTAACTGAAATAAAATAAAAACAAGCATCAAACACTTTCCATTTCAGTTTTCACACTATTTTGCCATAGTAATGATTTTGTTTATCTTTCAGTACCATTGATAATGCTTTTGGAACACTAGTACGTAATGTGTGCTGTGATTATGACAGGTTCACCCGTGCTTGGACAGCCACTGGCCGGGGGTCACTGTACTTGTAAGCAAAGAAAAACACCACAGGCTGCTGTCGCCTTTAATAATGAGTTAATGAGAGGCTGTACAGGTATGACTAAAACACTATGGTGGATGAATCAGTGGGGTTTGCTAAGGCTGCTTTCTTTGCTAGAATCTGGATTTTCAAACACTAAAAGCTGCAGCACGTCATACTGACAAAAGCCTGCGACGTGCAGCTGTATGTATGCTTAATGGCCAAAGATGCTCTGTGTATAAAATAAAATACACAACATGAGCTGGCAAACAAAACATGACGCTTAACAGTAAAAACAGACCTGTTAGAGTCACTAATGTGATTGTAATTCCTAATCTTTATGAAACACAATGATTTTGAAAGGATGTTTCCTGTGGAGAACGATAGAGAGATATATTTTTAATTCATTTGAAATGTTTGATCTGTTACCTGAAACCTATTCATTTTTTTAAATCTTGCTATGATTTTTGTATAAAAATGATTTTGAAAAGCACTGGCGGTTTAATTGTCTCAAAACAAGCTAATCTGCATAGCATTTAAACTTTTACACCTTGGTCAAGATTAAGATTACAATTAAGTTGAGCCACACTTTCAAACTGGGCCTTTTGACCTCTTTACATTATGCATCGCCTTTGTTATTGGAATCTCGGCTTAGCATACATGACATTATTATCCAGTGATCTTGTGTGTTTGAATGTAATACAAAGCAGTTCTTGAAGCTTGTATATAATTACTTCATGTAATCCTTATTACTTTTCTTTTTGTGACAGGTTACAAAACTATAGGTGATTAAAATATCTATTCGATGTTTAAAGGACAGTTTATACTATATACATATTTTCTGCACTTTGATAAACACTATCCTGGACAAATGCAGTCCAAATGGTTCCTCCAGAGCATTTAGCAAATAAAAGTGGTATTTATTGCTCTGCACTTTGTCGCCAAATGTCCTCCTGTGATGCTATCAATAAAGATTTATGGCAGAAAAAAAAATTCGTATTTTGTCTTTATAGATTACATCTTATTTTTGCATTGTGTTTACCTTTACTCGAAAATGTAAATCAATGTTAAGTGGATATGTACATGCAAAATGAATTACCCCACTGCCTAAACATTTCACTGAAATCACAGTAAGCAGTATTATATTCAGATGCTTTTATAATTTTTACCGGTAGATGTCGCAAAAGAGCAACTTCGAATTCATTTGTAACTGAAAGACTTCAGTCCTGATTCTTCTGTTAATACTGGTTATGCATTTATCTTCCCATGGAACTAAGAACGGGTGAGATTAGTCTTTTTTTGGGACACAGTTTGTTTTATTCAGTTCATCTAAAAGATTTGTTCTGATTCGTTTGCCAACTTATTCAGTGGCACTTCCTGTTTGCATAACATAAATCTGAAGCACTTGTGTTCCTGTACGTGAAACAAATAGCCTATTATTTAGGCTAAATAGTGCTAAAGAGTAAGCTAAATACCACCAAAAAATCATGTGAGAAAAATATTTGTTTTTGAATTATAGTCCAAGTTTTGTTAATATTGAACCTTAGCTATTCATGTTTGTTAAAAACGCAAACCTACTGTAACAGCTTATCACATAGTCAGCTAAGAAGTCCAGATGCCTACATACCTTGGTTAAAATAATTTTAAACTGTGAAAATGTTGCATCTTTAAAATCGAGTTGTGGCGAATGGAAAGTCACTGCATGTGTATGCCTTATACTACATCAGTAGATGGTGTATTTCAGTCACAAATAAAGTATGATTCTCTGATTCAGTGGCCAAGAGGTAGCCTAACTGGGTCTCATGTTCACTCATTCACTCACCAACTCTTTCTGAAAGAGAATTAGAGGTGACTGAGTTGGTGAGTGATCAAGACATCAAGAGACATCAAGACATCAAGAGAGGGAGTCTTCTGTACACAGATCTCATTCGTTCATTTACTGTAGGGGTATACATTCAGTCCCAGGCTTAGTTTTCAGCCAATCATATGCTCGCTTACAGTACACCTTTACATGTCTCACTGGCTCTCATTGGCCATAGTCAAGGAGGGGAGCAGCTTTCAAGTCACATTTCTGAGGACAAGTGAAAGAATGAAAAGGACAAATCTGTCCCGGGAAGTGAATGTGAGTGTATATTCCCTTAAAGGACTCATTCCCTGCGAACTGATCATTCACGGACATCACACCATTACATGGCACTATATACTATCCCTCCATTTTGCGCCACTTATCCAGGTCTTGGCAGAGATGCCAAGACCTCCTCCTCCTCTGGGGGGCCACCAAGGCGTTCCTGGGCCAGCCGAGAGATAAAATCTATCCAGGGTGTCTGGGGTAACTACGTATGCCTACAAATCGATGCATATGATTAACTCAATCATAGTTCGTCCAAAATAGTAGTGTGTCTGCAGAGCCGTGGTTAGGGTGGTGCAACCGGTGTGGCCACAAAGGGCCCCGTCCTCTAGGCGACCCCGCCCAAAAGGGAAACTTTCCTAGATAACTAAATAAGTTATAAATTTTTTTTCATTGATTGTAAGCAGCCAGATTTCTTCTGAATATGTCATTTTGGCTAAATATGCACTGCAGACACATCTTGGACATGTGATCATAGCCTAGGCTAAGTTAACCTCTGTGGTCCCTCGGCCCCTCCCCTCGTCAGAGACGTGTGTGTGTGTGTGTGTGTG
Organism: Mormyrus lacerda; assembly: GCA_015163995.2. Lineage (NCBI taxonomy): Eukaryota > Metazoa > Chordata > Actinopteri > Osteoglossiformes > Mormyridae > Mormyrus > Mormyrus lacerda. The sequence goes on along the minus strand of JAABNX020000151.1, from coordinate 16,073,584 downwards.
TGTGTGTGTGTGCTTGAAATAACTCTATATGCCCGTGAGGTGTATGTGTATGTGTGTGTGCGTGCTTGAAATACCTATGTATGTCCATGGGGGGATAGTATTGATGCAAATATTGTCTTTGCAGTCTGATCAATTCGACTTATTAATATTACTTCGGTAGTTATTCACTAATATTAAATTGCATGCGAACTACATCTAATACAATTAAATAAAACTAATCAATTTCAAATTTACGATCTACAGACATAACAAATCCAAATTTTAACCCAGCATTTCAAAAAGTCGTTAGGTGGAACGTTCGTTTTTGCGCGATTTACCTATACCAAATTAATGTATTCGTTTTACAGAGAATAAAGCTAGTTTTGTGTCTAAAAGACACAACGTGGTCAAGAACAAGTCACTCAAAAGCCCACTGAACTTAGGCGCCACTGGTATTTCTGCTTTTCAGCAGGAAAAACTGGTTAAATGTCAATTCACCACAGTTCTGTATTTGCACATAGTAAGTAATTCTAGGACATACAGGATGATTTCAGCAGGCTGCCATTTATTTTGTTAGGCTCCTGAATCAGTGTTGTACTGATTAAGCCCGGGCTGAAATAAGTCATTGGTAAAAATCCGTCATAATTGACAGCTGCAGATAAATAGCAAATATAAGCATTTATCAGTCGACCCTAGTTTGTTTGGTTTAAAACTTATATACCATCCGTGGCGTCGATATATCCGTCAGTGTACAGCACACTGATGAGCGTAACAGATTTTTTTCGCCTAGATTTTCTAACACAATATATTGCAATTTTTAGCAGTTTTTAGTGTTGGTGACACACCTTGTATTCCTCCAGCATCAGCCTTTTTAATCATAGTAAATATGCCACAGATCAGATAAACTGGTGTAGAGCTATATTTTTTAAAAAACAAGGTCATTCAACCAGCGTACATGGTTTTACCGCACGTCCTTCGTTTAACATTTAACGATAATAAGACATCGCGAATGGCAATCAGGATAGTCGACTAAAAGGGTTCAGTTCATAGTTTTCAGGCTAATATTTCATACTTCATATTTCTTAATCATCTTTGAAAATAATTATGCACACATTTTTATTTACAAATAACCTAATCCACGAGACCTAATTGTCATGTGAAGGTTTAAGTCGTGAACATTTCTGACAATTCCCAGTTTAACGTTTTAACGCAAATATTTGGTTATTATTCTTAAATCGGGTATCTTAAAGGCACACAAATAATCAAGTCACACAACTTAATGAATTATGTAAAACATTTAGAGAGTTATTTTAAAAGGTGTTGACTCCACCCAAAACTAAATTTCTCATTGGAAAACAACGGATATTGTAATATATTACACTTCCATGTTAATACACTTCATATTAATAACATTATGTTTATGATTGGGACTTACCGACATTTTGAAGATCACCTTCAAAACCAGGCAATGGGTGCGCGTCCGATGGAGTCCTACGAGCCATTCTGATGCGCAAAATATGATGACCAGATGAGATATATTATCCTCACGAAGTGAATTGTTCTGTTTTCTGTTGTTTTTAGTCATAAAATCAGTTTGCTGGGTCGGTTCTTCTATTCTAACTGTTTTAAAAGAAATGAATGAAAAAATGACTGCGAATAAAATGTTTAAGCCGACTACGTGCGCTTCTCCTCTCTTTCCCTGCCCCCCCCCTCTTGTTCCGTCTTCCTCCGTGTCTGATTCGACTCCCTTATACGCCTAAGAACAGATGCGCATCGTCCTCCTGTCTGTCCTCTACTAATTCAAGGGTTTTCAGCATTACTGAAAGAAGAGCCAAAGGGTGAAAAAAACTTCGAGGAACTCGCAACAGCTGCTGGCCGAGTCAAGCGTGGATAAGACTTGCCTACATTTGCAGGTATAGAGTAATCGAGATAGTTAAACGTGAAATTCGTGCATAACACCCATCAAAATAGGAAGGCGTAAGGTAAAAAAAAAAATGCACCGCAAGGTTTTTTTTCCTCCAGAATGACAGCAAACTGTGTTCGGAAAAGGTTTTTTTTATGTAACTCTGTTAAAATCTATATTGGATTACATACGTTGGATGACATACATTAAATTTATGGTGTTTGTTGTCTGATGAACATGTTCTTGTACTAAAGAATCTTTAACAGCAAGGAAAAACGGTCAATTTGTATAACCAGATGAATTTAAACCAAGGACGTAGATTTGCATAAAAACGGGGGGTTGGGTGGGGGGTGTTCGGGGCTGATTTGGTCCCAGCCCTTGTTTGTAAAACATCCCTTTCATCGGGTGAATATGAACGCCTCGTGTTGTTTACTCATTATAACCTCATATTTATTATAAGAGGTTGCTAGATTGGGGCGCTATTTTGAAAAAAAATAATACCTGTCACCAATAGCAGAATATCTTAGGAAAATAATTTGATTTGTATAAAATACCTTTTTTCCTTTTGCTATTAAGTTGCCTAAGTCAACTCATGCCTTCATTCATCCTATTTTCTATTTAAATGTACTGAGCATGCATAAATCTGTATTTATCTGCAACTGAACTGGAACGCTGATTTAAGCTTTTTTATATTTTAAAATACAAACTATAATATATTTTTATGTTTTAATATATTTTTTCAGCTGCATTGCTCTCTCCTAGGCCATGACCAACCCCTTAGAGAAAGTGGTGGCCCAGAAGAAAGAAGCCATTGAAGCAGTGATGGAGATGTTTGAGCGGGGGGCAGAGGTCCTGGCCAGCGCCGTGGGGGAGATCTTCCCTCTGTGTGAGGCAGCGGCTCCGATTCTGCGGCTGACTCTGGACAACGTGCAGAGCAAGGAGGTATTCTACGTCAAGGAGCAGTTCCTGTCTGTACGCAACAAGCTGGACATTCTGTCCACCCAGCTGGAAGAAATAGACCATGAAATCAAAAAGGGCCAGGTGGATGCTCAGTATTTCTCCGTGGAGGAGAACATTCATAATCAGTTCCGTAAATACATGGACATCTTGGAGGCCAAACCCCAGTTTCGACAGACGAAGACCAGACTGTTTTTGGAACATTTTTCCAAATCTGGTGGAGAGAAGAATCTGAATGTACTTTGTGATGCTGTTTTGGGACGCAGCATCTTTGGGGAATCAGTCCTGGAGGTGGTGAAAAACTATGAAGGTCATAACAGGAGGATCTTGGAGGACTTTTGTGTCAGGATGAAGGAGCTGTTCTGCCTGGGCTTGATTGCCCTCTTGGGTCACAGTGCTCTCACCCTGGAGGAAGAGGAAGAACAAGAAATTATTGAAAAATGGAACCAGAAGATGCAGGAGGTAGAGATTAGGATGAAGACAGCAATTGAGGAATGCATTACAGCTTTTCCCGAGCAGGCCTGTCTGGATATTCAGAGGCTGGTACGGGAAAAGGGAGAGAAAAGCGACCCAGACACAGCGCAGGAATTGGTGGAATTCCTCTCAAAAAAGTACGACTGGGTATGTTGGTCCGTCCGTGTGGTCAGTCACTCCGGCAGCAGCTACCGTAACTGGCGAGCCGGAGATAACTTCCAGCATGTGGTGGGGCAGAGCTGGTTCGACGTGCCAAACATAAACAATGTCACCGTAGTGGTGTCCTACAGTAGCCGCCCGCAACCCGTACCCCAGGATTGCATCCAACAATTAATGGATGGGATGGGGAAGAAGGGCGATGTCCAGCTTGTGGCAGAGGACCTGGAGAAGAAGTTCCCTGGCATGGTGGCACACACGGTGAGCCGGCATAAGGAAATCAGTGCGTATTGGAGCTTCCCTGAAGACTGCCACTACTGGAAGAAGCACAAAAACATGGCCCTCTGTGTGCACTCTGAGTGAAGGCCTCCAGATCGCCCATCAGGAGATCAGGAGAGCAAGGGAAACACATTCCGCATACGGCTATCAGATTGCTGCTTATTGATTTGTGTGCAATGTGAGGGGCAGTATTAGCTTATAAGCTTATCCTTTGTTTTTCAGGCATGAGACAAAAGGCAAGATAATGTAATATATCTTACTAAGGATAAGAGAGACTAAATGTTTTCTGTATGACTCGAATAGATTGATGTCCTAGTATAACAAAACTCCCTGATCTCCAAAATGTCCTTATCAAAATAAGTGTGATGTTGCAATCTATGCGATTAGCTATGGCTCTCCCTTGAGCCTCTGGCAGACTTATACAATAGGTGAGCACCGATTGGCTGATGACTGATGGATGTTTTCATGATCGTTGCTGAATTATATAATCACATTGGCTGTCCAAGCCCATGTCTGGTCAAATGATGTCAGATTGCCCCTGAATGGATAGCAGACCTGGAATCTTTCTTACATGCTGTGGAATCAAATAGGAGCTGATCACAAAGGCTGTGGTACTTTAGGACAGATCACAGGGTCGTCCTTGCATTATTGACTCAAAGTCTCTTTAAGATTCTCTAGGCTCTATATACTTATGCATGGAATAAATAACGCATGACTTTGGATGTACTTTTTGGAGCAAAGTCATTGGTGCTGAAGCATACAAATAAATAACAAAAAGATTTTGTCGTATGTGTCATATAAATGACTCTGATATGGCTTTAATATGATTTATAGTTATACTATTCTGCAAGATAATGTGTTTTACAACCCATTTTACTATCATCAGCCAAACATGTGGATATTATACACATTTTTTTTCCCTTACCTTGAAAATCCAGCGTAATGCTTGGTGTGTGTGAACATTAGTCAGCGTTTTCTGAGAGGAGGCTGAAGTGAAATGGTCCCTAAATAACCTGTAGCTCCATTAAATTGGAGAAAATGAGCTTCAAATTGCTTGGCTCAGCGCATTCGAATGAGTTATTATACCGGCTTGGGGGTAGGAGGGGGCACACCTCAGGAATCGCTTTAATTTGAACAGCGAAGAGAGGCTGTGTCAGGGGTTTGGCCATATTAGTTGCTATAAATCATGTGTTTGCTTCATCATCATTTGCGGAGCGACAGCTCTCTTGTTAGTGGGAATGTAAAGCATAGACTCTGCTCAATTTATACATTACCAGTCAAAAGGTTTTTGCACACCACAGATTTTTACCACTTTTCCATCTATTTCATAAACTACAGATTTTTAAAAATCTTCTAAAGCACCGGAAAGTTGAAATGAAAATATAGATGAAATATAAATGAAAATATAAGTCAAATAAAACAGTTTCCTTTATAACACGGAAAGAGTATGTAACAGTGCATGTCTGATATCCTAGTAACTGGTTGTGTGGTGATGGCATAGACAAATTCTAGGCTCTCTTTTTTAAATTAACTTTAAATGTACAAGTTACCTGTTTCATCCCATGAAACAGAGTGATATTTAATGTCTCTCGCAGAAAGAATGCCTCAGTTTTTTTTTGCTGTTATAACTGCTAGAGGAGGTTACTTTGATGAATCAAAGATAAGACATTTTCTTGCTAATAACGGTACTCAACTGAACATACTGCAAATGTATTTGTTAGCAAAGAAAAGTGCCTGTCTTTATAGTAAATTTTAAGTAACATGCAAATGTAGAAAATCTAAATCTGTGCAAAAACTATTGACTAGTAGTGAACACTTGCTAGCCACTCGATTAGGGACACCAGTACTTCCACTCATTCAAGCAGATATCTAATCAGCCAATCATGTGGCTGCTAGCTTTACGCATAAAGAACTGGTTGCCTGGAGGTAACAGTAATAAATGAAAAACTCTCTAGAAGGAATAAACCTTGTGGAAAAACCAGACTCAAAGGGGGAGCCCATCCTCCAGGGGCCTGCAGAGGAAGTCAAATGGGCAAAAAGTCCCAGTTCACACTGTCCAAATTTTAAGATTTGAGTCTCAAAGCTGGGGGGCAGGCAGGTGATGGCAGGCAGGTGCTGGTGCTGCTTCTG
>JAABNX020000151.1:16052768-16067606 GCA_015163995.2 Mormyrus lacerda | reverse complement strand
TGTAAGCTCTGGCAGATATGGCTATGGCAGCATAAGTAGGAAGGAGAGGGAGGTGGGAACGCAGGCAGTCCCTGAATGTCAGCACTCCAATTCCACAAGGGGGTATGAAGCTAGAGTGACAGCACTGACAGTTCAGTTCATCCAAAGCCAATGGCACCGATCCCCACCCAGCTCTACAGCTCACACTGTAGGTCTGACTGGGATCGAGCAGTTAGCTTGAGCTAGAACTACAAGCTAGACTGAACAAGTGTGTTTTTAGTCTACACTTCAACACTGAGCGTCAGTCTGTATCAGGCACATCTGATGGAAGACTACTCCAGAACCGCAGAGCTCTATAAGAGAATAGTTCTTTCCACTTTAGGTGTCAATTATTGCGCGAGGCACAAACCACGGAAGCAGAGTCAGGACTCAGGGAATAGGGGAAAACACGAGATTTAATTCCTGGCAAACACATGCAGGACCACGGAACAGTAAAACACGATATGATGTTAATGACCGGACTCGGGAAAACATACCTAACACAGACTTAAATACATCAGACTAATTAACAACAATGAGAAACAGCCGGTAACATAGGGATTCCACATGAGGTAAATGAGGGACGTGGCATACGGAAGGATCGGATGAGCAGGTCATGACGTTAGGTACTATTAGATATCCTGCTCTTTGAGATCAAAGCAAACAAGGAGGGTAGGAATAGACCAGCAGATCTCTAAGGAATTCTAGTGCAAGGTCATTCGGTTCTTCATAAGTTAATAAAAGTTTTGTTTAATCGATCCAAGACTTAACTGGAAACCAGTGTGAAACAGGGCTAATATGACCATTTTTTAAATGTTTGTAAGAACTCTGGCTGATGCATTTTGTACCAGCTGAAGTTTATTTAAGGATCCATACGGACAACCAGAAACCATAGATGGTAGAACCCAGTTCTAGTAATAGTTCTTATGTGAGAATGGGCGATGTGTGTAGGTGGGTCCAGGCATGGGTGAGAAGGTGGGCTGTGGAGTTCCGGAAATAAAGCTTGTGCCGGGACCTGTAGCTGATCCCCATCAAGAGGGAGCTACAGAAATAGAGGAGGCTGGGAAGGATGAGGGACTCAGCAGCAGGTTAGGGGAGGCAGGGTCTGACGCAGGTGATGCTGTGCCATCGGTGTGGAGCGAAAACAAGCCAGCTGTACGGCGAATGCATTTAGGGCCAATCAGGATAAGCTCAGTCCTCTCACTGCTGAGCTGATACAGATAAGCAGGCCTTGGTTTGGGTGATGGATGGCGAGCGAATCGATTTAGTGCTGAGGTAAATCTGAGGGTATCATGCGCATGATAGTGGAAGTTGAGGTTGAACTGCCCAATGATACAGCCGGGGTGGGGGGGGGCAGGATGTATAGAATGAAGAGCAGCTACGTAATCAAGGGTAAGTATTCAAATTCTTTTGACCAAAACATTTTGTGTTTAAGGTCTCATCTATCCATATTTGAACTGCTTATCCTGCATAGGGTCTTGGGACGTGTGTGACATTATAATGTAAAGAATGAATATATTTTGCATGCAAACATTGCAAGATGTTCAGAGTTAGTGTCTGCAAATTACGGCCAAAACAGATTATATGCCGTAAATACTCTTAGCCCACACATGGCAGAACTAGCCAGGGTCTACACCCGCCAAGATGCTCCATAGATAATTACGATTAAAACTAAGATGGACTTTATTGATGACAGAGGGAAATTCTTGTGCATACAGCAGCATGTATGCAGAGCACAGACAGACATGCATATAGTGAAAAAGAGACAAAGTGCAAATAAGTAACTCTCATGCAAACCAATTATAAAAAATTATGGGAATACTAATAAAACAAATGTTTATTATTATTATTATTATTATTATTATTATATTGATCATGATTTTAGTACTATTACTATTCTTACTACTACTACTACCAATAATAATAATAATAATAATAATAATAGTAATAATACAAGTGTATTTCTGCCATGAAGAAACAAGATGGCAGCAGAATTGTAGCATTTCAAAGATGGGACGCTTCCTGGTGTGTTATGGTGGAAAGTGGCATGTCTGATGGCACGGGCTGGAGCTGGCAGTGCAGCGGACACCTTGAATGAGGTGCCAATCAGTCACAGGGCTCACAAACAAACGGACATTGATAGTCATTTAGAGATGCCAGTTTACCTAACTGCATGTCTTTGGACTGTGGGAGCATATCAGAGGGCTTGGGGAGGAGTAACCGGGCACAGAGAGAACATGCAGACTCCACACACACAATAGTGAGATTCAGACCCCCGGAGGTAAAAGATAGCTGTGCACCGCTGTGCCCCCCCGGCTCCAGATATAAGAGATGAAAATAAATTTCACTTGTGCTGCACAATGTGCTGCTTTTTGTCACATTAAAGATGCTCAGCACACTCACAGTGCAGATAAATAATGGATGCGTAGAGTGCCTAACGCCAGCTAGCACAGCGAGATATTCCTGGCCTCACCTCCTCAAGCAAGCCTCTGAATGACAGCTGAGACAAAAGAGGTCCCACTGCAGTTAAAGGTGCGGGTTCACTTTTCTCTGAGAGAGTCCAATCGATACCAGAGTGTTTCTTAACGTGGGCTTGTTTTGGGGATTCATGAAAAAACAGTTTTTCGTCCATAATTGCTCCCAATGAAAAGTTACCCTTTGAAGTCTTTGGAAGTGTAGGTTTTTTTTTTTTTTTTAAACCCATCAGTTAATACGGATAAATAAGTTAAATTAGGGAATGATAAGGTTAATGAAGGTTTTACAGCATGCAGATAATTCAGTGCTCTAGGACCCAATAAGTCCATCAGTAACTCTGCAAATAGTGGTGTTCAGCATTCCTCTTTAGTGTTCAGCATTGCCTGGAAATTAAGCTTGTCGTAATGCCAGGCCACATTATACATATTGCCCTTACTCAGCATGTACGGTATGTAAATCCATAACTGCACCAAGAAAGCCTCCCTTGTATTCATTAGTGGTTCTGTGGCTGTTTCAATGGCAACGACTATTGATCCGCGGAAGGCTTGTCTTTGATTAAGGTTTTCTGGGATCTTTTGTAGGTTCGGATTGTCAGCGCAAAGGGCCTGTATCCATCAGCTTATCTAACAAATTGGAAACCTGTTTCAGGATTTCTATTAAATTCTTTTTGCTCTTGCAATATGAATAAATGATGGAACTGGAAAATGCCTAAAGACAGGGGGCGCTATCAACAAACGAATCAATTTGTTTTTTTGGTCTCCTTGAAACTGTTTAATGTACACTGTTTTGGAATAAGAAACTTCTTCGATTTTATGACTTCTAATAATAGCAATTGTTTCTTAGAATAATTAAATTTTAATTTTCATATTTTATTGAATGTACTGGTAATATTTCTAAACTAGCACTCACTAGGGTAGCATGGTAGTATATGTGTGCCCTGTGATGGACTTGATTCCCACCCAGGGTGTACTCCAGCCTTGTGCCCAGTGCATTCTGGGATAGGCTCCAGGTGACCCTAACCAGGAAAAGCCGTTATGGGTGGATGGATGGGTGGTAATCGCTATGATTATTATACACAGTTTCAATGTTATTTAACAGTACCGAAGGAGTGCTATTTCCTCAGGAGTGAAGGCTGTCGTAACTGCTTATATTTCCCTGTGTGATCGGCTTGTCTATGAGTAATAAATCTTGAACAATAACCACAGTAAAGACAGACAGACAGACACACACACACACACACACACACAAGGAAAGTAAAGGACAACTGATTAAATCTGAGACCTACTGAATGAATTACATGCAAGAATAATGGTGACTAAGATAAGACTGACTGGCACAAATGAAGCATTTGGGTATCTTCGCATTTTCATGACATGGCCAGAGTTGGACCTGAGATGTACTTGCTACCTGTGAAGTCATAAACGGATGACCCGCTTCAGAAAGAGAAATGAGCCAATATCAATATTTAATAAACATTCATCTGCTTTTATGAAGCTCAGCATTAGCCTGACCCTGGAGGCAGCCAATCAATCGCAGGATGGCTCTGCCTGGCCCAAAGCCGCCAATCAGGGCTCAGGGTAATGACATTATCTGTCCGTCAGAGAGCCCCATCGACCAGACTGCTTCTCTCTAAGTGGCTTAATCTGATAAGAAAGCATTAAAACACTTGTTTCCTGACACACACCAGAACAGGCATATGCTTTCCAGATTGTCTTTTGTGTGTACAAACACATACAGCGATATAATGTAGCCACGCCCCTGCCTTTCTTTAAACACTTCCTGCTTCACCCGTTTTTTTCTCCTTGACTATCAAGGCCCTCTGCAGTGAACACTATCTCTCTCCCCTGTGGAGTGTCAGCCTGCTGTCCCCCCCCCACCACCACACTTGCTCCCCCCTCCCAGCTGGAACACACGTCAGCACATCAGAATTTCAGCACATTTTTTCACTACTCAGCTTCTCTGTGACCCCGAGAGTGAAGATCTTTGCACCAGTCTAGCTCCCACGCCGCACTGCAGCCCATCGGCTCATCAAAGCTGCTTTTCATCTACCCTCTCAGCAGAGAAAAGGTTGCTGTCTCACAGCGAGTAAGAACAGGCTTACATGTGTACTGTTCAGAGCCAAAAGCTCATTGGCGATCAATGCAATTCTGGATCATTAAAGCTCAATCGAACGAACAATAAAGATTCTGTGTAAATGAGCAAAGAAATCCAAAATCTATTCCAAAACTATTGCTACTAAGCAAATATCTGAGGAACAAAATGTCACAATCTTGTCCGTTTATTTACTACAGCAAACTAAATTTCAAAACCCACCACGACCCTGCACTGAATAACAGGCATGAAAGATGGATGAATGGGTAGTTGTATTGCTGTTTATACTTGGATCTCATGAACAGTCACGCTGCCCCTAGGGGGCAGGAGGGCTGGAGGAGTGACCGTGAGAAACAGCATAGCGTGCAAAACCCGACACCACTAAGCTCCATACAAAACGGGAAGTAAATGGCTGCAATGTCACTCTTTTTCCTGTTTAAACCTGGCGTCTACGGAAGGATTTTTAGAGTGAATTCCTGATGATTTGTGGAAATAAAAGAAAGATGTCCCAGAAACATGCATGTACACTAATTCCCACTTTTAAAGACGGAATGTTTGTCTCAAGATACTATACAATGCTTACTATTTTTTATTTGTCCATCCACAAAGGCATTAGCAAATTAAAGCAGCCATAAGTCTATCGATCCTCACTCAGTCTGATAAATACTTTCGGTCGTCTCTTTTCCTTCCCTCTCCCCCAATCATTGTCTTACTTTTCCTCTCTTCCTCTCTGCATTTTTCTCTCCTCTCATGTTTCACTCATATGGCCTTTGCTAGGAGCATATGTAGGCAAAACAAACTGTAATGAGAGAAGAATCATAAAGCCAATACATTGTTTTTGTCTTTGACGGCTGCTTTAGTTTCAATTCAACGTGCATAGAATCTTTAGGACATTATTCAAAGGATTGAAAATATTGTGAACATATCTGTGCCAGATTAAAAAGCAAATGGAGGATTATGAAAAAGAAAAGTGCATTTTTTTAATAGGAAGAGTCAAGCCAAGTAGATTTTATTGTCATGTCATGTATACATGGCAGTGCAGTGATATAAATTTTTAACATAAAACAAGACATGGATTATAGATGGGGGGTATCCTGTTAACTTTTTACCCTCTGGTCTGGAAATTCCTGGTCTAAGTAAAAGTGTCTCCAGAAGCTGGCAAATGACCAGCATGATTTTAAAGGCTGTTACATATGAGGGGAGCAGCACACCTACATCTGGGGTACTTTAAATAGGGTGCAATTCCACAGTACAAACAACAGATACAATGCAATACATACAGTACAATTAGACAGGACATTTTTTTAAAAATCAGTTAGGAGAGGAGGTAGGACAGAATTTAAAGTTCAGTAGCAGCAGTTTCGGTGAAAGTGTCTGGTGGCAGTAGATGGTGATTTGGGATATATTTCCATCCATGCTCTAGTTGCCTATCCAGTCACAGCCCATTGGAGATGGCACAGGGCACCTTGGAAGGGGGCACCTTGGATGGGAGGCTGGTTCATCACACCGGGCAAACATGCAGGCGTTTTTATGAATTAAGTATTAGAATGAATAGGTTGGTGCCAGATTGGTACTTGTTTAGTTAATTACGCAGGCATTTTCTATTAATTAATGTCAGGTCACCAAGTCGCATGTCTTCCAACAAGCCATAGTAGCTTTGAGTAGCTGGAGTTGACCCAAAGACAGAAGAAAAACATACAAACTATACACATATACAGCCAAGGTGTGATCTGAACCCCCCTGACCCCCCCCAGCCCCAGAAAAATGAGGCAACAGCACTACCCACTGACCCACTTAAAGCTACCTGTTCAAAATATTAATTCCAGAATAAGATCCTGCTTAGTCCTTTGATTTCACGAAGGGCAATCAAACATTCAAAAGGGAGTTATTAAAGTGACCTCTGTTGGCTGAGTAGCCTGTGATCTGTACTTAACTTGTATTGATCTTGTAAGTTTGACAGATGGTCACTCTTGGACCTGCAGGGCCAGCCTCTCACTTTGAGGCGGCTTTGCATGCAGATCAGTGCCCATGATTGTGCTTCCTGGCAGGAACAGTGGAGGTCAGCAGAGTTCAGCCGTGTAACTCATTCTGGCTGCAAAGCAGCTTCCTGATCACTGAATTTACAAAGATCCAGCTTTGTGTCAAACATTAATCATACTTATGTTTGGACCAAAACATTTCTCTGTCGATGAAATTGTACCACTGACTTTTGATTAATTCCACATTTTTCCACTGATCGACTGATGCTAGCAAATCTGCTTAGCTTTGCGCTTTCATTTAAAATTTGATTTATCTTTGCATTCAACATTACTGACAAAAGTGTATTTTTCAGTCTTTTGGCAGAGCATTTTTTTTTTACATTTCCTCTGAGATTTCCTGCATTCACAGGAAACATAGATATTCTGCTCTGCTGAAGACGCATTCCGTATGCTCCCATTGATGATAAAAAGATTTTTTTTTCTCTTCCTTTTACACTCTGGCCTGGAAACACCTGGCCTCAAATAAAAGTGTCTCCACCAGCTAGCAAATGACCAGCACGATTTTAAAGGCCAGACAGGGACGTCCCTGTGGCCAGCTACAGGAAGCTCTTCTAGTTTTGTGGCAAATCCCTAGGCTTCTCCACCCAGCTTAATTCACCCACGACCCGAGCCAGAAATAGTGACAGGCTAGTGGGGAAAGGAGAAGGCCTTCAAACTCACTCTTCAGCACAAAGATCTAGAACTATTCTGAAGAACTGCCCTTACAAATCTAACTTGTGCTAAACTGTAATGTACGTAACGCTACAAGAAAAACTGGAAGAACGAAACTGTCAAAGTTTGCGTTTGCTGTCTCTACTGTTAAACTAACGTAGCTTTGTTTTTCACAGCAATTACAGATATTGCACCACAGCTGAATTACTGCACACCCATTGTTTCATGCAAACCACCCAGCCTGGCTACACCATTGTGACACAACGGTGAGTCTACAGTTTGAAGCCTCTGGCTAATTCCTACTGGTAAATCACAGTGATACTCACATTTAGCGGATCGACCCATTTCAGCAAGGCTCGGCCCCCGCTTGTTTTCTCATGGGACCCGCCAATGTCTAGGGAAGTTAACTGTAAAATTAGCCTTATCCAGAAATATTTCTGTTTTTTCTACTTGTTTTATTTTTTTTACTTCATAAATGCGTATGCTTTAAAAAAAATATACAGGTATACCCACACGTCTGTGCCTATGCAGGTATTCAGTTACTTTCTGCATGGGTGTGGCCACTTAAAAGTAAATTGTAAGAAAACATGTAATGATATATAGAAACATATAAGCGAAGAGTATATTTACTGAACATAGCATAGAATAGAATAGAATAGAATAGAATAGAGCATAACAGAATAGAATAGAATAGAATAGAATAGAATAGAATAGAATAGAATAGAGAATTCCTTTAAAAGTTCTGAATATAATCATTATGTTTCCTCATCAATCAGGCATCTCCCCCATCCTGCCACATGCTAACCATGTCTTCTCCTCCTCCTCCTCCATCCCTTCAAATACAGATTGAGGGAGTGCAGGCTGATATATATATATATTCCTCAGCTTAAATACATGCGGATCACGTCACCATTGGGAGGGATTCTAAGTGGACAGATTTCGAATGAGGAATTACAGACCAATCGCATAAAATCGACATGCATGTGACAGAAAACCCCTCCCATAGTGCTGCTGTGAGTTCTTCATATTTGCATTAGGCCAACCTTTGCCTTAACCCCGCAAAATATTTAAGATGATTTTCAGCCAAGAGGTCATTTCCAAGATCTCTGCTTTGAGCTAAAGTGACATCTTGTGGCAGGGGGAAAACACAAATAAAAGACAATATCTCTAGTGACTTGTGGTTAATTTTTAAGAAATATATTTTACATATACATTTTTATATCAATATTTTAGCAACATGTTTTCAAACGCCACACTTGCGATTCTTTTTATCATTACATACCAGTTACCCAATTAGAACTAATGTTCACAATATTTGTGCCAGGTTATGTTTCTTTTAGTGTAGCAAGAAGTGAATAATATTGTATTTAAAGAAATTAATGTATCCTCTGTTCCTTTTCTATAACCTCTTAGTCACGTAGTCAAGTGACAGAGTCATGGTGCTTATTTCTTAAGCTGTGAGGCAATGCCCAATTTGGAAACCTCAAAATCACAAGGTGCTCATGTATCTACTGACTTAATAAGCTCAGTTCAACTACAGTGTCATCTTCTCCGGACAATACAACACAAAACATTGACACCAGAGGACACTTAGGTTCACCTGCTCATTGAAACATATGGTCTGCTCCTACCCGAGAGAATCATGTGGATATTAGTCAATCTGTGGCACTTACTTTTTCACTAAGAATTTGATTCTCAGGTTGGCGCCAGGCGGGTGCTTGTTGGTCCAGCATCATAGAGACACTATAGTGGCGGTGTGACTAAAAAAAAATCCAGTCAGCCATTCAGCAGATCTGCGGGTAAAACACCTTGACAGAGCTAACAGGAACAGCCACTATCAGTAGAATGACAATTTACTACCAGCAGAAAGGCACCTCAGAATGCGTGGCTTGTTGAACTTTGAAGTGTTTCTGGAGACAAAAAGGGCTCGTACCCTGTTTCAAAACTGGCAGTCATTACAGTATATATTTATAAAAGCAGTTATTAATCAGACATTAATCTGATTGTAGTTGCTCATAGACGTAGCTATAAAACAAATAGCCATGGACTGGGTGGATGGATGAAGCAAAGAATCTTTTTGAGAAAGCAAACTTAACACTGTCCTTTGAAGTACTGGCATCCAACTCAGAGTTTACCCCAGTCCTGCCCCCTTCCACCCTGACCAGGTGCTGGGGATGTAGAGATGAAATTAACCCAAATAGGCCAGCTGGGCCTGGGGCCTGTACTACAAAGTGGGGTTACTGGCTTATTGGGGTAACTTGGTGGATTTAAGGTACCACAGTTTAAATGGACTTCATATTTGTTCACTTACATTTTGCCCAGACTACCTTAAATCCAACAAGTTACCCCGATAAGCCAGTATGCTTCGTAGTACGGGCCCCTGGTTAGTTTGGTTATTATTTGCTCTATGAAAACACAGATGAATATTTTGATTTAATGTCATTAAACAGTTCATATATAATGTTTAAAGCTTCCTTTGAGAAGATGTCAATGTGCTGGGGCATTAATAAACAGCGGTGGTGTGGTGGTTAGCACCATTGGCTAATGTCCTCCGGGGCTGGGGGTTGAGTTTCCGCTCTGGCTACGTGTGTGGAGTTGGTGTGTTCTCCCATGTCGCCATGGGACGTCTTCAGGGTAATCTGGGTTCCCGCCACAGTCCAATAACATGCTAAGGTAAACTGGAGTTGCCAAATTTTGAATGGTGTGTATGTGTGTGCCCTGTGAGGGGTCGGCGCCCTCTCCTGGGTTACTAGCACCTGTACTGTACCAGGAACCTATCCAGGAAACTGAGCCTGGATAGGACAAGCACAGAAAATGAACAGGTGGAGATTAATAAGAAGTATTGGTGTTGCACAAAATGCTATATGTTGCATAAAATGAGACCTTTTTATGTTTCTAGATCAAAACAGCGGCTGGGCAGGAATATTACTCTGTTGCGGAAATTATCCCTCTATGTGTGAACAAAGCTTTTCACTGTATCAATGTGCTTTGTAATTATTAGCGTTTGAATAATCTTACCAGCTTCATGGGCCTTTTTTCTGTTATTTCGTACTCCTGACATACAAAGAGACTTCTTACTCTGGAGTTACTCTACTACCCTAAAATGGAAATTAGTTCCTCTTTTTATTTAGATTCAGTTCCATTTACGGTTGAAAATGGGATTTTCCTAGGTCACGCATCTTGGTAAACATTAAACTAATGCCGGCCTACTGTGCCAGTATTATGTTCCCTCTCATTTTCATCCTGCAGTAAACCAATGTTTGGACAAGAGGATGGCTATTTGCACCTATTTGATCAATGTGTTTGTTTTTCAGAATAAAGGATAGCAACAAAGCTTGTGTGCTGATACCTTTTCTTTTTTGAAAATACACCCTTTATTATTGTTTTATTGAAGTCACACCCATTCTGTGGAAGATAATGGCCTCCCATGTATGTGGAACCAGCATAAAAGCTTAAAAAGCATAGAAGTATGAATGAATGACCCAATTTTGTCGATTCTCATACAGTGCATGACGAAATAGCAGACTATTTCCCTATGGTGATGAATAAAGTGTCGCTACTTTGTATTATTCTATTTGATTTCTAATTGAGTTCCACGGTTCAGTGATTTTAGTCTATGGGCTTCATGCAGGGACAGAAGAGAGGATATGAAGTGAAAAAAAATGAACAGCAATTAACGTCATTAGACAGAGGTCTACAACTCATTAAAGCAACGCATCATTTTCAAACTGACCAGTCTCATTTACCCCAACCCAACCCTCTTTATTGTACTCAATTACTGCAAGGCAAGGCATCATGTTTCTGGATGTCACGAGTTAGCATAGTATGAGAAAATGCAGCGAGATGACACAGAATGAAAACAATGACGTATATTCCAGTCTCACCAGAGCCCCCACGGACGAGAGGCGATTATGCATCTGCAACCTGGACTTCCTCTCTCACTTTCTCTAGAGTCTGTCCGCTGTCATTTAGGCTGTCACAGTTAAGTTGTCAAAGTGAGCATTCAAAACGAGCGGATATGTTGACCCTTTGTGGCGCAGAGGCGGAAACACTGGAGTCTTTCAGAGCTCCACAGCATGACTTTGTCATTGGGTGAGCCTCAAAACTCTTGCCCATTGAAGGCTATTATTGCCTGCTAGAAAGCATTTTCAGCTTCCTTGGGAGGGGAAGAAAAACCAAATGTCTGTATGGAAGGCAAGATTTTTTTGTGCTACAGTTTACATGTACCTATACATAGAAGTCTGGCTATTCAGACATGAAGAGTCTGCTGGTTAACATCTGATTCGGCCATTCCTTGGAACTGCCAATGAAAAAAAAAACAGCAAGGGCAAAAAAGACAGGTGACGTAGGCTTCAAATTGCAAACTGACGGAAAACCAGCAGCCATAGCAACCTCAGGGAAAACCTCCAACTGGATTGTTTGTGGCATTGAAAGACCTTTTTTTTCAAACTGTGTCTACTTTTTACTTGTGTGTGTGAAATGTCCCTCCAGAGGAGTGTTTACAGGATGTTATCTGTCTCCGTCCCTGCCCCTTATCCCTTGGAGTGGGTTCACTGGAATGCACAGAGGGGATGGAGGAGCTCCAAGAGGGAGTGACATAGGACAGAGAGTATATATACATCCCGACCCTGGGAGGTTCCTGCTCAGAGGCACAGCTGGTCTTTTCTAGAACTGGAGTGTACCCCTACGCACTTGCCGGACTTGTGGTAAGTCTTCTTCTTCCTACTTTGTCCTGGTCATTCCTATTTCATGGACATGGTTAGGAAGGTTTCACCTACTCTTTTCTGGTTAAGTAGACTTTGATAAGGACATTATGGCTGTCTGTGTGGTTCACACAATAAATGCAGAAATATAATGAACCAGGATGCTGTAGCTAAACAAATATTGACAGCCAGCTGAATTTCTGTTTGCATATGGCAGAAGAGAAAAATCTAGTGATGTGGTCCTAGGCTTTATGGACTGGTTACTGCGTAAAACAAGCTAGAAGAGAAGGTTGTGTGTCTGCTGTAAATAGGTAATTCCTCTGACTCTTTCTTTTTTTAAATCTCTAGAAGTAAATTTTATCCAAACTTTTTCAATCAAAAGCTATTATTAACAAAAGTGCATTAATAATGTAGATTTTTAATGCTAGTATCATGCTTTACTTTTATTTTTTCATCTTTTTTCTGAACTTATAACTGTGTTTATTTAATTAATTAATGAGTCACAGTTACATTCACCTAGTTTTCTGGAATTTTGGAAAGTTTAATTTGAAGTAATGGAGCAAAGTTATGGAACGTCATCTAAGATGTTGATAAATGGTTTTAGTGAAAGGGGGTGAAGTAATTGGATACAGACTTGCGCACGTTTATGAATTTTAACCCCATGATTATGCAATAAGAAGACGTGGAGCTAATGTTATATCTTAATTTGTGTCAATTTCTGTTGAGTTGGTGCTGGTTTCCTAAAATGTGTTATTTTTAATTTTATTATGCAGCAAACAAGTGTTGAAGTTAAAAGCTTTCAAAGTTCTCAGACCTGGGCGTGCCTGTTTCTAGAGTGAATATAGAGCATGGAGAATTATATATATGAGTGAGCTCATTCCCTTAGCTGATTGAGAAAATTAAAAAACTTAATTTCCTAGTAAGTCTTCACAGATGGGAATATCCTGTGCTTTCCCCACTGTACCATTTTGTTAACATCTGTGTTTACTTAGAATACTGCTGAGATTATAACATTCACCCAAAATTCCAGTGCTCGGGTGTTGCATAATCCCGTGTTGCTTACCAGGAAGTCACATACGCTGCTGTTGAAGTTGTGTTATCCCACATTATTAGCTTTGGATATGTATTTTAATGGACACTCCATGCTAAGCAAAGTCCACGTTGAGCCCTATTTATAAAAAAAAAACAAAAAAAAAAAAGTTACAGTTTGGTTTCTTCAAAAACATCTGCTGAGACATTATTAAACAAATGTGGAGGCCATTTTGTCTTTACTCCAGCACACTCCTTCTGGTCAGATTTTGCTACGTTACTTTTAACAAAGAAGCTGATCTTAAAAAATAGTTTTTTATATTTGTAATTTTCAGTGTCTCAGTCTCTTTCAGATTTCAGAAGAAGAAGATTATTTTTTTTAAATTCAAAGATGAATAGCGTGGAAGAATGGGTGCTGCAGAACAGGAGCCAAATCGAGAAAGGTGTGGAAATAATTGGGCAAGCCTGTGAGGTGCTAGCAGGCACAGTTGGCCAGCTCCATCCAATCCTGGAAGCTGTGTTCGTGGCTGCATCTGAAATGCTTAGCAACCCAGATGGTCAGGAGGTTAGATACTTGGCTGAGCAGTTTGGGAAGGTAAACCAAAAGCTGGAGGGTATAAGGGCCGAGATTGAGCAGATTCAGCGGGAGATCCAGCGAACGTCCATAAACAAGCAACATTTTGACTTTGAAGCTCACATGCTCAGCCAGTATGACACATTCCAGACCTTTGTGAATTCTAAGCCTGAATTCAGGAAGAAGAAAATGGATAAGTTTTTGAAACAATATGAAAACACAGAGCGTGACCTGAACATAGATGCCCTTTACAATGCAGTCACTGGAGAAAACCTCTCTGGAGACCCTCTACTGGACACAGTGGTTGCCACTGAACAGAGGAGCCGAAGGGCTGTGGAAGACTTCTGTGCTCGATTGAAGAAGCTCTTCCTGGTTGGCATCATAGCAGTAATGGGTTATACCTCCCTTAAGCATGGAGCCATAGGCGAGGCAATGGTTAAGAAATGGCAGGAGCGAATGGAGATAGTGGAGACCCGTATGAAAGCTGCTGTGGATGACTGCATACAAAACTTTGCCACTCAAGCCAAGATAGACATGGAGAGTGAGCTTTTGCAGAACCCTGGCAGCGTTGATCCTGAGTTTACCAAGTCACTATTAGATATTCTTGCTAAAAAATATGACTGGGTCTCCTGGTCTGTTCAGGTCTTCAGTCACAGTGGCTGGTTCTTTTGGAACTGGCTGGCTGGAAAGAAATGCTATGGCAGCAGCGGCAACAATTGTTTCGACATCCTGACCAAGAACAACATACGGGTCATGGTGTCATTTAGCGCCGCGCCAAGGCCGATAAACAAGACGCAGATCCAAGGGCAGATCGAGCAGCAGAAGATGAAGGGGGACATGGTGGATGCAGCTCAGTCGCTTGGCAACAGCCTGCCCAGTTGTGTGGTGAATGCCATCAGCCAGTACAAAAAAGTGGAAGAGTCCAACAAGTGGAGTGCCATTACTCTGTGCAGTATAAAAAAGCATACCTGTACATTCACTCTGACTAGCCTTTCGATGGCCAAAGTTAGGAAAGCATGCATCATTGTCCTTAAGCTTAACATTTATCAGTAAACACTCATGCATAAAGGGAAGAGGGTCACATTTTACATCCTGTTCAGACTATTGGATTTGTAAAAGCTGTTTGTCAAATGTTTACATACAACAATATAGTTTGTATAATGTTTAAATATCAAGATTCAGGGGAATGAGATTTTTGTTGATTTTTTTATATGGGAAATATACATTTAATTTGCAAATATATCTTTTTATATATATA
>JAABNX020000151.1:16025559-16041146 GCA_015163995.2 Mormyrus lacerda | reverse complement strand
ACATTGACACCCTCACGCACACTGTGGATGGTTTAGAGACACACACACACACACACACACACACACACACACACACAGCAGAAGTCAGAGTTGAGTCCTGGAGGTCCAAGGCAGCAGTTCTGATCGATGACTCACCCTGCTCACTGGTGTTATACTTAATTTTCTGTGAGTTTATAAGTGAGGATTATGAGTATTATTATGAGTATTATTTATGAGTATTATTGAATATGAGTATTATTTATTATACGCAACCTTAAACAGACACTATTTTAATGTCTTGAAGTTTAACCACACCCGCATCCCTGCAAAATAATCTTTATTATTTTTTTGTTAGCAAAAGTTGATACATGCAATATTTTTAAGATCAAATCTTGAACCGGCTGGTGATCCTCCGTGACCAAGCATCTCTCTTTGGAAACAGTGGACAGATTGCTGTCAAGTAATATATTTCTAAAGGAAGGTCATATAGTATGAAAGCTGTTCTGAAGTGCAGGAACCATAAGAAGGTCTTCAGGCAGCCTTCACGAGCGTGACGGTGTGAAATGCTGAGGTGGGAGATTGACGCACCCCAGGGGATTAGGGTGAAAGCTGTGAAAGTCAAGGTGGTTCAGATAAGGTCAGGCTATGGACAGATAGGTTTCAAGCTGAAGCCTCATGCAGATACACTGTATTGCCAAAAATTTTGGGACACGTGCCTTTACACACACATGAACGTTAATGACATCCCATTCTTAATACGTAGGCTTTAATATGGAGTTGGCTCACCCTTTGCAGCTATGACAGCTTCAACTCTTTTGGGAAGGCTGCCCATTAGGTTTATGAGTGTCTTTATGGGAGTTTTTGACCATTATTCCAGGAGAGCATTTGTGATGTCAGGAAATGATGTTGGACGAGAAGACCTGGCTCACGGTCTCCGTTCTAATTCATCCCAAAGGTGTTCTATCGGGTTGAGGTCAGGGTTCTGTGCAGGCCAGTCAAGTTCCTCCACACCAGACTCACTCATCCATGTCCTTATGGACCTTGCTTCATTCACTGGTGCACAGTCATGCTGGAACAGGAACAGGCCATCCCCAAACTGTTCCCATGAAGTTGAGAGCATGAAATTGTCTGAAATGGCTTTGAATACTGCAGCATTAAGAGTTCCTTTCACTGGAACTCAGGGGCCAAGCCCAACCCCTGAAACACAACCCCACACCATCCCCCCTCCACCAAACTTTACACTTGGAAAGATGCAGTTAGGCAAGTACCGTTCTCCTGGCATCCTCCAAACCTAGACTCACCCATCGGATTGCCAGACAGAGAAGCATGATTCATCACTTCAGAGAACACGTCTCCACTGCTCTAGAGTCCAGTGGCAATGTGCTTTACACCACTGCATCCGACGCTTTGCAATGCACTTGGTGATGTGAGGCTTGGATGAACTTTGCCATGGAAACCCATTCTATGAAATTCGCTATGCACTGTTCTTGAGCTAATCCGACAGCCACATGAAGTTAGGAGGTCTGCAGCTATTGACTCTGCAGACAGTTGGCTACTTCTACACACTGTGCGTCTCAGCACGCATTGTCCCCGGTCTGTGATTTTACGTTTCCTACCACTTTGTGGCTGAGTTGCTGTTGTTCCCAAATGCCTCCACTTTGTTATAATATCACTAACAGTTGACCGTGGAATATTTAATAGCGAGGATACTTCACAAATGTACTTACACAGGTGGCATCCTATTATGGTACCATGCTTGAATTCACTGAGCTCCTGAGAGTGACCCATACTTTCGCAAATGTTTGTAGAAGCAGTCTGCATACCTAGGTGCTTGATTTTGTACATCTGTGGCTATGGAAGTGATTGGAACACCTGGATTCAATAATTTGAGAGGTGTCCCAATACTTTTGACGATATAGTGTATGTTAGAACATCTGAGAGAACAAATATGGAGTGTAAAGATGACTGAAGAGATCTGAGTGATAAATGCAGGCACAGGGCAGAGGAACCTCTGGCTGGAATGCCAGTCCATCACAGGATCTTACAGGATATGTGCTGCACATAACATATCTATAAAATGCTAAAAATGTTGTGCAGATGCTCCTCAAATTATTAGAGGGTAATATTCAAATGAAGCCATCGTAAGTGCAAAAAAAAAAGTCAAATATGAATATGATATGCTAAATGGATAGATAGGTAGATAGATAGATTGATTGATTACTGTGATCACTGTGCCAGTACTGGAAAAGTAAATAAAGGAATATTAGTTTATTTGACTGAACACAGAAAAAAAATCACTATTGTCAAACACCGTATGAGATGTTTACGCTTGTGATCGCTGCAAAAACTGGAAGCATGGATGCATGGATGCTGCCATCGCTTGGCACCAGTAGAAAGTTTCGGCATATCGCTAGTCTGGGAACAGATAAATGTTTGAAATTGACTATTGATCATGCATCGTTATCCAACCATCGTAAAGCTGAAATATCGTAACCAAGACCGTCGTAAAGCGATGGGCATCTGCATCTGAGTTTTGTGAACCTTAGTAACAGTGGAGAAGCAGAGTAAAGTGGACTCAGCAGCAGCGCTGTGGCTTAACAGTCGTTTGGTGTCTCTATGACAGCCAGGTATGTGTAATATGTCAGTCAGGCGCTTGTCTGTCTCATGCTGTGGGGCATTAAGTTAGTGATCGTCACTGGCTGCTGCTTTACTGCGTCCTGGTTCTTCCTGTCCCGAAGGCAGATGTCTCTCTGACTCGTAGCCTGACTCAGATGTGCGCCATCCGTCGCACTGCCAAAGACCTCAGACTCCCCGGAGGACTGGAGACTGTTGGGGGGGGGGTTAGGTACGAGATGGTCCAGCAGCAGAGAGTTGGGCCACATCTCTTTACAAATGACAGCTGCCATTTACTGCATGTCCACATGATGTCACCTGAACATAAGGGACTGGAGACGCAAAGTTACAGTTATGTGGAAGAAAGGCAGTCTGGTTCTGCGAAGTAAAGATATTGCTGCAGTTTTTATAAGCCATATTTTATATTAGATGGGGCCCCAAATAATGGTTCAGTGTTTGTATTCTAATCTTCCCTTATCCGAACTGAACAATAGACTAATGAATGCCAGGCCTTGTGATATTATATGCTGTGGGGTAGCGTAGGGCAGTATGACTGTATTACAGTATACCCCACTATATAGAAATCCTGAAGGTATTATTAATACTGTCAGAAGTACAGAAACCCCTTTTTCTGTTAAATTCATATGGAGATGATGTATGTCACCCTGCAGTGCACAGTGTTAGCGGCAGTTGGATCCTCACTTTAGTTAAAAAGAAAAGACAAAGAATAACGTGCATGAATAGGCTAATGCCACAAAATCTGAATGTGGCAGGAGCTGTTGGCGCATGCGCAGCACGTGTGCAACCTACTGCGCATGCGGCCACAGATTGGGCAGGTGCTGCAGACAGGGCAGTGACAGCGGTGTTAATAAAGGGTGACCTTTTTAACTCTTTAGCAAGAAGTTGTCTCCTGTTTCTTTTCCTGCCGCTCAGCTTCAACATTGATGAGCATTATTCATTCTGTATACCGGGGTGAAATACCAAGAACGTACGACTGTATAAAAAATAGATGCCAACCAAGCCTACTACTGGGAAACCTTGGTGTGTTTCTGATACACTTGTGTCACGTGCTTCCTTACGTTTTGCTGTAAATCATGCCCTGACTGTTAGCGAAGTGAAAGGGTTTGCTGGAGCAAATTAAGTGTGTCTTTGGGTTAGGGCGTTCTCTGCTGATTTTTGTCTTGTCTTCCATGCAGATGCAGTTGTGTGTTATTTGCGGCTTGAGATGACATGCTTTATACATGGAGGTGCTTCTTGTCTATTCCTCCTTTTATTTGAAATTCTTTCCCCGGGTCGTAATAAGTTGGCAGCATGTGGGTCCTGTGTGTATCTCCGTAACTACGCCATGTCTGTGGGTGTACAGTTTGTTCCTGCCCCTGGCTTTGTGTGCGTGTTTATGTGTGTGTGTGTTTATGTGCGTGTGTGCGAGTGCACGTGTGCGCAAGCTTTTGCAATTATTTAATAGTGGGGACCAGATTTCGCAACAATGTCTTAAAAACCTGTCTCACAATGATAACCTAAATTTTAGAAATATCTGTGAATGCAATTAAAAAACGAAAAGTTGCAAAAGTCTCGTATTTTGGTTGGTTACTTATGGTTAAGGTTAGGGCTGGATAGGGGTTAAGGTTGTCATAGCTGGGATTAGGGATTATGCCCATAGAAATGAATGAGTCCCCATAAACAGATGAATGCACGGACTGTGCTGCCCGTATATGTGTGTATGTGTGTGTTTGGGTTCGTGCATTTGACTGATTACTCCATGTTCCTTCCAAAGTCCAAAAATGAGCTTTAGTTGAACTGATGTCTCAAAATGATCCATAATGTGAATGTCAATGCATTGGCCCTTTTTAACATTTAGGACCCGCCATTTGAAAATACTTTCATCAGGCTATTGAATTTAACCTAGATTTTATTAGGTACTTGTCTTGATTGTCACACTAATTTAAACTGATTTATAACTGTTTGCCTATTTCTGTTTACAGCCTTCTGCCAGTATGTTTCTTACTAACATCAGTGCTGTCAGAGCATTGCTGAA
Source organism: Mormyrus lacerda (assembly GCA_015163995.2). Classification (NCBI taxonomy): domain Eukaryota; kingdom Metazoa; phylum Chordata; class Actinopteri; order Osteoglossiformes; family Mormyridae; genus Mormyrus; species Mormyrus lacerda. Next base: position 16,036,519 of record JAABNX020000151.1, on the reverse strand, counting down.
CTTTTCAAATAATAATCTTTCCTGTGATACTTCAGTCATTGATTTCACTGCCTTTTCTCTCAGCCACGAAAAACACTTGAAAACAGACAAATTTGCTGAAAACTGTTAAAATCCCCCTGAAACACACAGATATTCATTGGTTTGGCTTAAGAGGCAGAGCTGCTGTATTGATTTTTCTCCTAATACATGACATGACGTGAAAGTACACGTGGATTTGATAATGAAACTTTAAAAATCTACTGTACAGCATGAAGGGCAGAGAACAGGTGTGTAGACAACAGACTGCGCAGAATTTCTCCTGTGTCTATACAGTAGATCACATTTGTTTTTTGGGGTCTCTTTTGAGACAAAAATGTGTCTGAACAGAGTATGAATTTCCTACTGCTGCTGATAAAACCACAGTCTCCGTTCATTCATTTCCATCGCGCTGCCTCTGTATGGCCTTGCTGGCCGCGCCTCTCAGCACGTGAAGTTTCCTCCATGTTAATGCCGCCATGTGTACTTCCCCAGTAGTCCCGCCCACAATCCTCACTCCGTATTTCTGACATTGGCCTCGGCGGGGGGGGGGGGGGGATGTATTTTTTCAGGGTAAATGTGTGTATTCATATGTGAAATATTTATCAGACATCTGTGTTTTGTGCATTGGCATCAAAAGCAAAAAAAAGCAAATAGCAAATATACGAATGTATAAATTTTTTCTGATGTTTGATTTATTAGAAACATTTGCAGTACATTTGAAACAAATTTGGGGGAATAAAACTTGCACAGAATTATTATTTTTTTAATCTGCATTATGTATTTTTCTCTTTTTTTTTGAAAATGAAAAATTCAGAGTATATGTGCTAGTAATAAGTACAACGTTGTGTGCCTTATTGCCATGGCAACACAGGCAGAGTTAGAAGACAACACGAGTCACGGCTGATCATGCTTGGAACAGGCTGATGTACCGTCATGTTCCAGACTGAAATCAGGAACTGGGACCCTTTGGCCCAAACCAATGTTTGTACGTGGAAAAAAAAAAAAAAAAAAAGAAACAGGAAAAACCCTTTGTGCAGATTATAGTAACGCTGTTTGCGTCCCAAATATCACAATAATTCCTCTTTTTCCAGAGATAAGTGTGTAGCTATGGAAAGTTTAATTCATCTTATGCTTCTTCCATGGAATTTATCCATCCAGTTTAAACCCAAGAAATTGCAAGGGGACTGAAAAAAAATAGTCTGTTGGCTGCTCTGTATCAGAAATCGTAAATTCTGACAAAGGGGCATAGACTTGACAAACAGACGCCAGTGACCCCTGTCTTCCGCTTGTCCCACTGCTGGCACAGTCCTACCTTTCAGCCTATGTGGTGACCTAAAAACACCTGGCAGGCCTGTATTGCTGTGTATTGTACACACTTCTGTTTGACTACCTTAGGCTTAACACATTATTTCTCATGCCTTTCGCTTAGTAATGTTAAAGCATAATGCCCACCTGAAAAGTCATTTTGACCTTAATTTGCCTTAACCGATCATGTCATTATTGTTATTGTTTTTATTTTATTTATTTTGATGAAATTCTGATCTTGCAACATTTTAACTGTCTGCGTTAAACAAATGGAATCTGCAGGGATCCCCTTTGCACCTCACTTTTGGTTTTAGTCGCAACAGATGCCACAGTGTGCGGGACGCTTAGATTAATTTAAACCCTCCTTTTTCATAATTAAGATGCGCATTAAGGTGTCAATTTGCTTTTCAAAATGGATAATGAAATATTCTTAATGTGACTTTCAAACAACTTCTGAGTTTAATTACGATTTAATTTGAACAGGATATATTTTAGAAGTTGTGCTTGTTGAGTAATAGTCATGAAATTTGGATGTATGGAGGTAAATTTGGCATCTCTAGTAATGCTTATGTGGTTTGAGAACCGCAATGCACTGGACTGATATTAAGTGGGGTACAAACTAAACTATATAAAGAGGAAACTGAGTTTTCCCCATAACAATGAATTACCACATGGGGAAAAAAATCGTAACCCTTGTAAAATTTCTTTTCGCTGTTTTACTATAAACCAATATCCTCTATTTAAAAATATATCAACATTTGTACTGGTGATTAAAAAATGACCTGGCTACTCATAAATAGGCTTGGTTATTTTTATAAATAACATCCAGGTAGCAACTTTATATGAAATAATTTTAGCAAAATAGAATTTACAAAATTTATTTCTTTTCAAGGCGATTTTTTTTTTTGCAGATTTTTAAGTTCAGAGCCCAAAAGTATCTTGCAGTTTTTTTCTTTTTGTGTGTAACAAATCACTGTCATAAAACCAGAAATGAATGTTCCTCTTATGAGGGAATATGTAAGTATTTTTGGGTGGACATTTTTTTTTTTCTTTAAACATTCAAATGCAGTGCTACCTTCTGTTACCGAGACGTAGAAGTACACTACATAAGCATTTCCCATCACTTTTTTTAATCACAGTTTTGTAGTTATAATGAAGATGGTACATAGTGCTCACAACTGAAGATAGGAAAAGCCTGTTTTTGCAACAGCATAAAATAAATATCACAATACATCACATGGTGCGGACTGACAGGAGAAGCTGTAAGAAAATCGCATACTGAAGTAACTGTAGCACATCATGAAGCATCTGAAGGGAATCCTCAGTTCCCATAAGAGACAGTCAAATTTAACTTCACTTCCTTAAAGCTTTTGAGGGACAACCTTTAAATGCTTAGACAAGTCCATTTATCTGCTGGCTTTTGAATACCACAATTTTATGGTTGATTAAGTTTTAATTAATGTATACAATCATAATATCCATGCTCCCTACACAGGGAGCTTTAAAAACCCAGACTAGACCATAAGTGGCGATTCTATAGGAATTACAATACAAGCAGACAGATATATATCCCATCCTATGGAGCCAAAAAAAGGCTTTGTTCAAAAACTGAGAAGGAAAAAAATCCCCTTAAGACCTTTAGTCCAAAATACAAATTGACAATAATACAAATTCTAATAAAATAATAAGTAAATGTACACAAGTCTCAGGATACAACTCATCACCCCTGTTTTGATTGGTCAGAAGGAAAATACTCCACAGTTGATCTGAGATGGCAAAATTGGAAAGTGACTGCTTGGAGTGGTCTTCGTGGCAAATTTCCATGACTGACGGAAAGCCTGGACAAACCACATTAATCCAATCAATTACAATAAAGAATTACAGCGCCGTACTTTGGATAAAGTACATTAGTAGGAAAGACTAAAATTATACTTAAAAAATCTCTAGCATTTCAATCTTTGGCTACCATTATTAACATTTAATCTAGGTATGCAACCAAGGGAGTTTTATATAAACTTATAAGAATAATGTAAAGGAATCATAAAACACTGTAATAAATCAGCTACAAAAAATATTTTAAATTGAGTTTAAAACACTGAAATATAATTCTTATAATATGCTTATGGTAACTTTTCCAATAAATCTTTTACCCTAAATACAAGTAAATGCAGCATGCTTAATATTTGATAAATGCTACGTTTGTCTCAATACTTTAATAATATAAACACCACTGGCCACAATAAGGTGAAGGTCTCTGATAAATTCAAAGGGGATGAAATCGTTCAGTAACCGCCAGCTGTGGCATTACAATCTACATCACACTTTCTGTGTTCCACCTGCTTTGCAAACATTTTTCTCTACAGGAGTGAATCTGCATCACACAGGCCATTTACAGACCTGCCTGGTCTCACATCACAATTAGATGCTGTATTTTACAGTGCAATAATGATCAACGGATGTGGCAGCAGAGTTGTATGCTATGTAATGTACAGACGTTCTTTACTATGGATGTTTTAGTACCTTAAAAACCACTTATTTAATAGCCTTATTTAAAAGCTATACATTCTAATATTGAATATATCAGGCTCTTTTTGTATAATTCAACAAACAATAGCATTGCGATAATGTAAAAATGAAAAGGAGTATTCTACTATATATATATATATATTTCCAGTAAAACAATAGTGTATGTATGTAAAATCAGACTTTATTTTTTATTTGTTAAAAATAGTACTTAGGGTAAATAGAGTACCATAAAGTACCAAACTTTATTTTGTAGAGATTGGTTGGTTCAGTTTTACAGACATTTTGCTTACTCATTGACTCATTGTTACATCCTGATCTTGTATTTTTTTAATAGCCATTTCTTAAATGGTTCTATTATATACAATGTGTGTGTGTCTATATATAGAGAGAGAAAGAGAGAGAGAGAGAGAGAGAGAGAGAGAGAGTGTCTAAATGTTAAAGTTGTGGTGCAAATTTAGGAGTAATGAATATAAATCTGTAAAAGGTCCCCCAACCAGTCATTCGCAAAATGAGGTTTGGTAATTGTCATTACTTATTCTGCTTTAAAGTAGTTATATTGTTTAAGAGGTAATAATTGCCTTGATGCAATCCTGATCTATGCATCAAAGTAATCTTTAGTCCCACTATACAAACTTAAACTTGAATGCCTCGCCCTGTGCTTAATAAAACACATTTCAATTTGTTTATTGCTTTTTGATATAAAGAACCTAAATAAATTAAAGCAGTAATTTTAATGGGATTTCATAAATATATAAAAATAACATTTTATTCAATATTTTTCTAAACATGGGTCAAAATATAATATGGAAACACGATTCTTAAATATCTTAACTGGCAATTTCGATTTATTCAGAAGTGCGAGCAAACCAAGCAGTGTTGTCCCGAATGACTTTCATCGCCCAGTCACAGAACTGTTTCCTGCTAGGCCTTTAGCGTCAGGTGATGCTGTGTGTTTAATCAGTCAGATTAGCTGTTCACTCTGCCAGTGGTCTGAAGGTAATTAGAAGGTTACCTGTGACTGTGCAAAAATTAAAAGTATGTATGAAAAACACGCAGACACCTTTCATGCATATATTGGCAGAAATGAGAATGAGTCTAGTACTTTTACCCTAATCCAGAAGAACAAAGTAACCACCCCTGTAGGGGCCTTTTGTCGTACCATGTACTCGAGAGCCTGCATATCATGGTGTGTCCGCAAAGCCTAATGTAGTCGCTATTTCATCAGCTAGCTAATCAGTCTCGACTCCACACCAATTCAGCGTATGTGTCCTTTCGTGGAATAACGCAGAGTGAATTCTAGAACTTCTGTAACGGCGTCAACCGCTAACTCGTAGATTCCTATTCACTGTCAGCGGTTGGTTCCTAAAATAATAAGGTGCATTTTAGTTTTTTGTTCAGTCAGAAAGTCAGAATTAAATCTCAGATTCTGCCCCACCTAGCTGTTCGCAGATTTCATTTCCTTCATTTATATGAGTCAGCGGCGCTTAACTTTGGCTGTCCTTCACTTATCGGTTTGTAGTTTTAATGTGTATTATTTTTTAAATCCAGCAGTGATTACGAATATGTAAGAATAATTTAGCATTTGTTTTAGCAGAATCAGCCTTAAAGTACTGCGGCAAAAAGAAAAACTTGAGTTTGTTATTTGAATGCAGCGCCAAATTTACTCTTAAATCCTGCTGATTTATGACTAAAGTTCAAAGAAAAAAATGTGGTTTTGTGCCAGATATGTTTATTGTACTTGATGCCACTCTACTTTCACTGTATGAAAAAAAATGGGAATATTTTAAAACAGACATTTACCTATGGTAGGATGTGTGTGTGTTTTTTTCAGAAGTGCAGAATTGATATAATTAATTATTCACAGAATGAGCAGGATATTTGTTTTTCAGTCTTCCTTCCTACTGGCCTATTTCAGCCGGGTCACCACGAGTGTATTTTGGTTGACGATGCGATTGTGTTACAGTGTTATGCACCAGCTCACAGAGTCTCCAGAGGGTCTGCATGAGCCCTTCAACAAAAACAAAATCCGTTTGGCTCACCCCCCCACCTCCGACTGTCGCTAAGAAAAATATGCTCGTTTCTGAATCGACAGCAGCCTGAATGCCCCCCTTACCCATATCTCCCAGCTGGCTAGCAGGCGAGCAGAGGGTGTGTAATTTGATTCAACATGAATGGTGGCTAAACAGGGCGTCTCCGGGGCGTCTCCAAGGCGTCCCTGTCAATTAGAATCGTCCGATTCATGTCAGAGCTCACGGCTAGCCTGCCATTGGCTCAGGCCGCCTGCATCACAGCAGTGGCTTTGAGAGCCAGCTGCACAAGGCTGACACGGTATACCGGGAGACCAAAGGGAAACTTCTGTCCACACTTGTTCTATCCTTTTGTCTGAACTTCCAGGAAAGTCAGAATTTAGATTGTTTTGTTAGCTAATTATACCTAATTGGGTTATTTTTTCCCCTTTGTATTTCATCAGTTATTACTTCATGTAAAGGGAAATAGTTTTGGGGATGTTCAAAAAGTCGCATCGGTAGAAAAAAAGACTAAGAAGACTTTCAAAAGGGCAAGATTTTCCTGGTTTCCTTAGCCTTAGGATCTGGCTCAGTTGTTTTCTTTCTCTGAATCGTCTGCATCATGGGACAAAGGAGGCCTTACTACCCCTTTGGGAGCAGCCCTGAGCAACAACAGAGGGAGGGGTCCTGCTTGCCCCCAGCTGCCCCACCCGCCAGCCTCCTGTGCCTGAGCAAAAGGGGGGAGGGGGGGTGGCTACCATTGACCTACTGTGGAATACATTTGCACCCCCAGGACGGACCCCTCTCCCATTTCCCGTTCCCCTTGACAGCATCAGGTCCCCCCCCCCCTCCCCACCCCCCTGCAGTCTGCACCTGGACTCGGTCGTTTCGCCGCTCATCAATTATTCATGGAGTGGACCGTGTCCAGACCCTGCTGGGCTCCGGATCGCAGACAATATGGGCTCTGCTAGTGGTAACGCATTGTTGCCATTGTGGCATTCAGTATAAACTGTGCAGCGTGTGATCGAGCACTAGGTGAAGGAGATTCTCCAAAAAATACTGGGGGCGGGAGGGGGCGTCCATTTGAACTTGGGGGTCGCATGTTGAACTTGCAATGCGACACCTGCTATATAAGGACCGTAACAGGAATCTCCAATCGTCAGCAGGTGTTTTGGTCCTGGGGAGCTCTGCTGCATCACTGGGGATTCAGGAAAGAGTTCTGGGAGGTGTGTTTGGATGATGTTTCTGCTCTGGGACAGAAAGCTCGTTTAAGCAGACCCTCTGAAGACCATATCAAAGCTGACTGTCAATGGCTGTTTCCCCAGTTCCACTAATTAATGCTCATTTTTTTAACGGCAGATTGTATACTTTTACTGTGTGTGTTTTCAGGGTGTTTTTGTTGCGGGGGGGGGGGGGAATATAATTTTTAGTGTCTGTTGTATAAAAAAATGCATGGGAAAGGTCACTGAAAAACACACCCATTGGACCCTCTTGGAAGTTACTTGTCATAAACCAAATGCCTTCTCAACACCAGGGAAACGCACATCATTGTGTTAACGAGCCTCAGTAAGCCTAGAGCTTAACAATTCCTCTAATTTCAAACTGACGAGGCTGTCAGCCGTTTGCCCCTGACAGTTGCCGTTCTCCGTAGAACAAAACCCGCCAACCGCCAAATCGCCTGCTTTTCTGACACCGGGCCGGAGCCGCTCTGCACCTACGGCCTCCACTGCGCCTTTTAGAGCCACTTCATGACAAAACAAAAGCAAACAAAAAAAGTTACACATTTCACATTCTCTTCCCCAATAATGTTTCAACAAAAATCAGCAAAAAAAAAAAAAAAAACAAACAAACAAAAGATAAAAAACCTACAAGAAATGCTAAGTACTATTGTTTTGTTATAAACAAAATTTTATAAAATATATATTTAAAAAATGTATTTCATATACTTTTTGTAAACCAAGCAGTGCCTTGCTAAAATATCTGCTTGCTCAATTTTATATTTTCTGGAATAAAATCATACTTAATTATAATAACCATAGAAAAACACATTGATAAAAAGGATGATTAAAAAGCATGATGCAAAAAAGACGCGCTTTAGGAAAATATCCGGATGGCCTGCGTGACCAGGGTGTGGCAGACGGGGCACTCCGGGTGGCTGAGCTCGCAGATGCGGATGGCGCATTCCATGCAGAAGAGGTTGTGGCCGCAGGGCACCAGTGCAGCCGTCACCTTGCTCTCGAAGCAGGTCATGCAGTCCCGGGCAGCAGCGGGCGGCGAGTCTGGCACAGGCAGGCGGCCGGAGAAGGCGGGGCTCGCCGAGATGGGCTCGCTGTGGGCGCGGCGCGCCTGGGCGTGGGACAGCCCCCCACAGGACTCGGGGAGGCTTGGTGAGAGCCTGGTTAAGGGCAGAGGCAGGCCGCCAAAGCTTTTGGAACGCTGCTGGGCATAGTATGCCACCTGCTTGGGGTAGTCGGGGTCTCCCCAACACTGGGCTTCCTCCGAGGCGAAAAACGGGCATGGCTTCTCACCGGGGTTGGCAAAGTCACTCTTGCCATACATGCCTCCACCTCCCCCATTCCCGAGTGCGTCCGGAAAGTTCTGGCGGTAGCTGCTGGTGAGAGGCTTGCGCTGGCCCCCTCCTGGGCCCCACACCTGCTGCAGCCGACTCTCGAGGCCACCGTTACCGCCGCTGCCGTCAGGTCCCAGGCAGTCGTTCTCGTTGTTGAGGTCGTGCAGGCCTCCCGTGCGGAAGGCGATGTGAGCCTCAATCTCCTCGCGGGCCCGCTCGGCGTTACCGGGCGAGCCGGTGATCTCGAAGACTGGGTCACGGTCGCGGCTCGGCGTGACGATGTAGGTGCAGGTCTGCTGCTGGATGCGCTTGATGGTGGAGCCCTTGGGCCCTACGACCAACCCCACCACACGGTACGGCACCCGGACCTGGATGGTGGTCTGGCCAGGCAGGGGTGTAGGCGGGGAAGCGCTGAAAGACACGCCCAGCTTGTTGCGCGAGGCCCGGAGCATGGAGAAGTGTTCAGCAGCGGAGATAATCTCGCGGCGGGCCAACGCCACATCTTCTTTACGGCCTGTGATGAGGAAGACGGGCTCCTCCCCGCGCACCGGGGTCTTGATGTAGGTGTTGGTCTTGGCGCGCAGGGCTTTGATCTTGCAACCTGCGAAAGAGAGATACAAGAGACATTGTAATGGAATGCAGCTCAAGATCTCTGCATTTTTATGGAAGCGGTAGCCTTGTGAGATACTAGGCAGGAACATCATTCGGTAACAGGTTCAGAGGACCTGGCGGAGATTTTGTCCTAAATATGTCCATCATCTCGTCATATATAAAATTTTTCATAACCCCCTGACACAATTTAGAACCCTCATCAAAATTTCAGTTCATTATAGCCTTAATTTTCAGATAAGGTAGAAGACACTTGATATGTGAAAACTGGGTGTTAATGAAAATAATATTTTACTGCCAAAATAACAGTCAAACCCAATATTTTTTTCAATAATCTTTTGACAGTAGTAAAGACATTTTAAAGATCACGCTAATAACAAGTGGTAGGGTGTTCTTTCTGTTTGTTCTGTATTTACAGTCTCATTTTGGAATACTGTGACTTACTATTCAAGTCTATTCAAATTTAAAGTTTTCATGGTCGGTTTTAGACTTCATCAGCTGTGAAATCCACTGATTGTTATTACATTACCTAATAACTACAGCCCCATGGACATTTTTTGTAAGGTTGCTTTGTTACATTGTTACTTTCACACCCACAGTCAGAATGCCTTTCCATGTACCCTCGGAATCTGTTATTATATAAGTGTTCGAAGAAGATGTTCTGATACTCGGTTTAGTGTAATTTAGGAGCAGCCGACTGAAATGCTGCTTGGCCGAAAGGTGTAAAACATCAGCAGACCATTTTTAACTACAGGGCACCAGCATTGAGAGAAATGTAACCAGTAGTCATGGGAGTAACATTTTCTTACTTTGTGCCTATAGAGTGGAGATGCGAAGTAACATTGTTTCCCATTGTGGGGCGTCACAGTGCCTGTCTGCATGTGCTTAAGCAGAAAAGCTATAATGATCATCACAAAGACCTGAATAACTGTCCTGCTGTTCCAGTTCGTCCTGCAACCAGCCTGACAAGCGTGCTGGGCTTAAACTTTCTGTAGGCAGGTAGCTGGCTCCACATGAATTACACACCATATATCTTGGGTCACGATGTAAACAAAATGCTGGTGTGTATCTGTTTTGGCAGTCGACTCTGTGTCCTCCTCTAGCCTTGACACTACTTTTCGGTCAAAACGTCCATGAAGAAAGTGATAATTATTGCTCACAATGGGGATACAGCCCATGATATGCAATGTATCTCCTTGGATACACCACCCCCCCCCCCCCCCCAAAAAAAAAAAAAAAACTGCATGATTAACAGGGCAAAGAACCAAGCCCAATTCCTGTAGATTATTGCTACAGGATGAAATACTGCTTTGGTTTACTGATATACAGCTTGACGATCCGTTTTATGTGTGTATTTTCACAGCATCGGCCTACTGTGTGCTTATTCTGTACCTATACAGTACATAATGCAAAAACTATTAGCCAAAAGATTGCAGCTTTTTAGAAATAGTTGTTTAAACCCGATTATAGTGTCACATGTCACTATATTCATATGCTGTTTTGACAACAACAAAAAAACTTTGTTTTTTGTTTTTTAAGTCATTGAATCATTTTTGGCTAATCGTGGTAACACCCTTAGAAAAATTGGACAAGACTCCAGTTAATGTATTCTAAGGCACTGTCATGAACAGTCCCAGTCATGTTTGAAAGTGTTGCGTGTGTGTGTTCATTGAAAAAAATACAAGTATTTGCATTTGTTTGACTCTATAATTATTTTTCCATAAGATGTACTACCAGGAACATCACTAGATATTGATGTAAATGGGGGATAATATGGGGTGGTCTGATTTTAATGAAAATAAATGAGAACAGACTATTTAAACTAATCAGTGTATATTTATTTCAAGAGGGATGTAACGCTCCTGTGCAACTAATACAAAGTGGGTACCTGTGCAGTGATTTAAAAATTCAATTGGATCAATATATA
>JAABNX020000151.1:16013000-16025428 GCA_015163995.2 Mormyrus lacerda | reverse complement strand
TATAAAACGAACAATAGTTTCAGTTCAGGTATCTTAAAATAATACATTGATTTGCCTGCCTTGGGAGTGAACATGCAGTTTACGCACAGAGATATTCCTCCACCACATGTTCAAACCAGCTTGATTCTAAGGTAAACGCCTTGTATAGTGTGACAGAGATAGCCCTCAAGGAAACAATAAGACCCAAGCCATCTTTCGCCGTAACGCCACAGCCAAAGTGCGCTTAACTCGATGACAACCGCAGCATTTAGGGCGCCGATTGTGAGGAAGGTGCTAAAACGCATGGCGATACGGAGCTTCCCCGGAATCCCGCAAATCAGCACTTCTCCGTCGCCGCGGTTTCTGGTTCCACCCCACGGCCGTCTGCTGTTACTCCATTAAAATTCAAGCTTACACTTCGGAGGAACCTGACAATAAGTGCTGCGCAGGGAGGTGTGACAAAAAGCGACAAAAGAGGGGAAGTGTTCAATAGTCAGTGTTTTATTTTTTAACCAGTTAATGAACAAATCCATTCTCTTGTGAAAGCACCCATAACTGGTTGACAGTTTTGGGTAGTGAGAGGCAGGGGGGCATGCCGTCGCATTGAATGACTGGGTGTGACACCCTTTGAATATAGCAACCGTCAGCCCCCCACTCCTTCATTACCTCTCTTTTCTCCATAAGACCACAGTAAAAACCTGTCAACAATGGTCATCCATTCGAACTCAACTACAACGCAGTGTTTGCCCCACTTTACTTTTTAAGGGTCAGTCTCAAAAATATTACCAATAATCCTGCTTTGTGCCTGTGAAATGGACCTTCTGGCAGGCTTAATGCATTTCTGCGACCTAAGTTGTGTAGGAGTGCCGTACAAGTTCAGTTTAAGTGAGCAAAGGAGTGTTAAGAAAAATAATGCGATTGCTAGGCATTCACTTCACCAGCAGAGTAGTCTAAGAAGTCGTATGTCCAGTTAACAGACATATCGGAGGAGCATCAGCTGACAAGCACCCCCCGACGCACCACCCCCAGCCCTTTGTCAGACAGTGGCTGACAGTTGCTTTCAAATACACTTTAATCAAACACGTCGATTTTGATCACTTGTAACCACCAATGCATTTAAACACGAGTTGCGGACTCGTTGAGTGGCAGCACATGCACGCTATTGTCCGAAACTCACTGAGGCAAGGTGAACACAATGAAAGCTCCACGGAGGCACGGCGACGAACAAGTTTCCAAAGCCGATAGTTTTCGAAAAGTGCTAAAAAAAAAAAAAAAAAGTCGCCGCCGGTGACAGCACCGTGTGGGACCGTGTTCACTGATACGGTTTCACGGTCGCATCTTTTGGGTCAGCGGTGGCACTCGAAGCGCTCGCGAAGTGTCGCGCGCAGGCATGACAAAAGGACGCGTGGAGCGTTGGAAGCCGCGCGCGCTGAGACAGCAGCACACCGCCCGCTTCCAAACCACTCTAAAGGGAAGGGCTGGTAAAAGCACGGCGAGCTTTAATCTGCACGCAAACGCCAGACATTTTCTTTAATTCCTTTGGCACTGTGTTTGTGCACAACTAAATGACTACGGCTCTGGTAAGAGTGCGTCTCGGAGGAATTGAACAAACGAAACAAAAAAACCACTCCCTTTTCTGTAATAAATAGCAACAGACAAGTCAAGACTCACGAGTGATGTAAAGAAAACTATCAGAACATCTAAATGCGAGATTTATGTAAAGTTTAAATTGAAATTTCAACGTTGTCATTACCTTGTCTCCCCACTATTTCGGCCACATGTTCAGAACTGGGGACAGGGACGCATTCGGTTATATTACTGCCGCGTCCTTTAGTTTCAGCAGTAGAGCCGTCATACAAGGCACACAACTTGTTTTTTCCTTGCAAAAGCCCCGTGTCACCGCCACCTCCTCCAACGCCGTTGATGTGGTTGTTGTGGTGGTTATTGTTGTTGTTACTCCGGTCTTGTGTTCCTGATGCAGGAGCCCCACCGCCGTCCTCGGTCTCTCCTAGACCCAGCAGAGACAACTGGCCCAGCGCGACTCTCAAAGCACGGGAGTCATCTTCGTCGTCGTCGGGCGGCACAAGAAGCCCTTCACTTCCGAAGCCGGAGCCGGCTAGATCACCGCCGTAGCCCCCATTTTTCTCCATGATCCCTGCTAGAACCAGCAGGCTAGGCATGGCTAACAAAAGAGTATGAGACAAAGACAGGGAAAGAGACTGGAGCAACAGCACCAGTGCCGCCTCCCCGGCCCCTCCTTCCTCCAATTCCCCCTTTCCAGTAGTCCCTCCCATGAACCAGCCCCTTCTTTCCACCCGCTACCCTTCTCTTTCTCTATCCGTTCAGGGCGATCGGTACGTAAGACTGTCTGCACGACGAGGGGCTAAGGCAATGTTTTGCTCCACCCCGTCTGGTTCATATCGTCCCCTCCTCGCTTAGACATGTGAGCCGCCTTCTTCAGCACCACAGAGTGTAATGTTCCCAAAACACTAGGTAACGGCAAAATTTTGCGCTTCATTTTTCATGCTTCAGTTTTTCCACTTTAAAAAAGATTGCGTTTTGCGTTGCAGATTTTGCTCATTTGGAATTTGATAAAATACAGTCATCTAAATGTAAAAAAATAATAATTTGGTAAACATAAAAGGGGTGGCCAGTGTTTGGATATGGATGTGCATGCGGAAGTGCGCTGGATTTGGAAACCAAGTTTTCTTCGTTGTACATGCCTGCCACGCAAACACCGACTCCATAACAATCCCAGCTGACTGTTCGACTAATCATTAATGGACTTGGGTCATTCTGATGATCCACGTGAATTGTTTTTATTTTCTCTGTTTACGTTATTCTATTCAGCAAGCATTTGATCCTGTTTGGTGAAAGGCATCCAAGTAATTAACACACGCTTGCAGATATTTTAATGGACCGTGTGAATGGTGCTGGAAACGTGTCTGGGGATAATAGCGCCGGGTCCCGCCCACCTCAGTAGCCTTTCGGAGGTTGCGGCGGGTCGCAGTTATGCGGAGATCGGGAGTGAGAGTGGGACCGCAAAGACGGGAAGGGAGGAGGGGATATCTCGTGGTGGCTGCAGTACCAGTGCAGCAGTAGGCTACTTATTTATTCTTAAAATAATGTTAATAAGCACACGTAATATTCACGCCGTGACCGATCAGCCTCCAGCCTGATATGAAGAAGTGTTTCTAGTTTATAGTAAACGTGGATACCAGCGTTTTTGGAAGAACACGGACATTTCATACAAACCGATAAACGCATTACGTTTCGTAATGTAGCACGCTCCCAAGAATCCTAATGTTTTGCATATCATATTCCAATTTCAGCTAACGATATATCCAGAAAAGTGCAACGTGTACAACACAACATGCAACAAAGGTAATAATAATTTATATTTTTTTTCAGAGCATGAGTAACTACATAAGTTATTTTTGAGCAGTGTATTATTTGCCAGATCAAATAAAAATTTACCCGTATCATTGCACACCAGCAGAAAGTAATTTGTAAGGTGCACAGTAATAGACTATGCGTACCATGTGGGTGCGCTATGGGTGGCAGTATCAGTACTGTGAATGAGCACTGCCGTTCGTTTCATCAACAATCAGCCACGTTTTGAGAAGACTTCTTTCGATGAGTCCGGCAGAGTGGGTACGGATTGGATTTGGTGATTTAGTGGAATTTTCTCTTACTGAACAATTCTGTAATGGTTCATTTACCGTCTGTACCGATTTTAGATATACATGTCTTTTTCTTGCTGAAGGAGCTTTGAATAATTGGGTTACAGCAACATCCTACCCACTATTCTGCTCATTTCCCATGATCAAGTTCATCATTTTAAGCATTTCTCTAGTCCAATGACAGCTGAACTCTGGCATGTTCTGTTCTACTTCGGTTAAATGTCCAGACTATAAAAGGTAATTAGATATATTTAAAACTGAACTTGCTTGCCAATATACATATTTTCTCTTATGAAATATATAAATATATATATGTTGGAGAAAGTGAAAATTATATATTTTTTTCCTCTGGGGAACACCCAGAGACATACATATATAATTTGCGAATGTGTGTAATGTAAATACAAAGGCAGAAAGTCAATTAACACGTTAATATGACAAGTCACATTATTCTTTGAACCGGAGACCACCTCTTTTCTAAATATATGATTTCTTTTTACCACTGTCAGGTTTAAAACAAAGAAATTAAGGCTATGGACAGCATCCCCATACCTCAATGTTGTCCCGTAACTCTGGGGTTGAGGGGTTGATTCTTGCCGCTGCTGTGTGAGACGTCCTGCAGGTACTTGGGTTTCCTGCCACAGTCCATAGACATGCACTTTTTAATTGGCCATAAAGTACGAGCTTGCTGCGCCCTGTGATGGACCGGCAGCCAATGCTGGGTGTTTCCCCGTCTCGTGCCCTGCGCCGCCTGGGATGTGCTCCAGGCCTCCGCTGTGACCCTGGACCGGCTTAGTGGTTAGAAGATGGACGGACGGGCAGCGTTCCTATTTACACCAGGTTTGAAATGAAGAAAAGCAGATGCCACAGAAAAGTGCATCAGGCAGACTGTTGTTATCCTTAACCTATTAGAATGTTTACATGATAATGGACAGGTGGCTGTTGGTCGCATTTAAGCATGCCTCATGCAGTGGGGCGAATAGCTTCATGCGTACGAGTACTTCAGAGTCTCGGTAGCCTGAGCACCATGACAGCTTTTTTTGTGTTGGATCTGTTATGAATTTCTATTAAAAAAAGAAATAAAATATATGAAATGGTCGGTTTCACTTTAAATGCATATTCTCTACACAAACAGTTGAAATGCATCTATATTTGGCCTGACTTCAAAACTGTGGTTGGACAGTCAGGCCTTTTTATTTTTATTTTTTTACATAAATTTGGGTTCCTGACCAGCAGAGTGGTGCATGTGTGCTCTTAGCTGAAATTGGTTTTTCAAAGCTCTTTAGCTTCCACATCATCACATAAAACTGCTGAAGGAAAGGCGAATTAGCGTGAGCAGTTTTAACAGTGTGCCTCGATACTTTGTCACGCCATTCCCTAGTAACTGTACTCTATAAAATTTGCTTTTTGAGTGTTATTTGTGTTAAAACTGATGTGCTGAAGTGCAGGGAAAAATGTTCTCTGCAAAGTACCTAAAATCCATTTTTCTCTTAATGATGACGATAGCTGTTGCTGAATCACGTTGCATTTGTGGAGTTCTTGGAGATTGACCATCTACTTAATCTTTTTAGTAGTGTCTTTTTGAGCATTTGTACATTTTATTCTAATTATATTACTTAAGCCGTCGCACCAGTGTTTTTGCCAGTTTTGTGTATAACATGCAGCCTTGTTTGGCTGCTGAGTCCAGCATAACGTTTTAAAATCTGTAATGTTTACTTGTTAAAATATGTTCCATTCACAGATATTGGTGGGTATCGGTTGGCGGATAACGTCACAGAGTGGCCAGTTCAGGTGTACACGATCATTGTCGAGACTCATTCCCTGGGCATTAATTAGGGTGGGGTTCCCCTGCGTGTAGCTGGTGTGTACCAGGGAATAGGAGCTGGCTACGGCACGGTTAACCCTTTCTGAATCCGCCAGCCATGTTGACTGAGGAACGGGGTTGGGAGCCTTAAAGATGATGGAGGTGGCTGCAGGGCAGACGCTGGAACTGAGCCAGGTTCATAGCCACGGACTGCCCAAAAGGTCACGTCCCTCTGCTAATGGTATCAGCAAAGAGCCTCGCACCAATCAATGAAGAGTATAGATAATGGATTATGTTACCCCCTCCATCCCAATTCGTTTGTGTGTTTAAGGCCTATTTATGAATGTCCTTTTATCTTTTCTTGTCTTTTTTAACCCCTTTTTCTAGCTTTCCATTAATCTGACCATCTGTTTGTAAGGGGGTACATCCTGTTAGCATGCATTTGTCGTGGATGTTTGACTGACGATACCCAGTGCAGATCCGTCCCTTGTCTGCCTGTTTTGCATTATTGCCTTTGCATGGTTGGTATGCCCTAGAGAAGAATGTCATCCTAGTTTTCATACATACAGATACTAGGTTAGAGATGGTCCTACAGTGACAATAATGATAAAAAAATATATATGTTCATGGTTTCCTTAAGTTCAGAGGGATGTCATAATCCTCCTCATACAAATACTCAAATAATGTCTTCTGATATCTCTTTCTGGCATGGGCATGATATTTCTGCATCCCCAAAATCAAAGAGGCTGCTTGGTGAATGAAGTGATAGCAAAGAGGTTGTGATGCAGTCACTACTGCTAGGACACCATGTTTCTGCTGCCCCATATTTTTTTTTACTTCTTTCTTACTTCATCAAAATATTTTTTTTCTTCACAACGTGCTTTTTATACGTCAATTCGAATGACTGTAGAAATTAGGTCGGTGCAATATGACCAAAAATTCATATCCCGATATGTCATCTCATATCCCGATAAGATGTTTATATCATGACTGCGCCTCATATGTGTTGTTGTTTTTTTACTTCAGATCAGCTGCTGTACGAATTGGACGAAAACCCGTCATAAAAAGGTCACAAAAGTCGCGTGATCCCTTAATAGATAAGTGATCCACAACTGCTCAGCACCCATTTCAAGCTGTACAAATTGCTATGTATTTTTGTGGATATGATTTTATGTAATTCAAAGAAAACATATATATTTGTGGATAGTGATATATTTGTGATTTTTTTTTCTACAGATCAGTTTCGGAAAGCAAATATTTTCCGTTACTGATAATTGTTCTGTGTCTGTTTAAATTACAAAATATTTAATTAATAGACTAATAAGTATATAAACCTAAATGATACAGACATGTCCAGTTAAGTGTGCTTTAAGCATTAAACTTTGGGGGACAATGCACTCCATCTAACTTTAATGTGTGTTTCATACGTATTTATTAATAATTGCACTGTGTTCATTCACCACCAGTTCCAGTAAACAAAAAAGCTAGGCTATTGCACGTACAAACATTGAAATATAAATTAAAATTCGCCCCTAAATAAATTTGTAAACCAAAAGGTGTTACTTGTTTTGTTGAAAGATATTACAGCCGGAAAACTGAATGTTAAGTTAACTTTACCGCAATGTCATATTGAAGGTTTAAAGCCGAAAACAATTTCGCACTGTTCTTTTCCCCGGTATCATCCTTGATGATGTATGTATGGAAACGCGGATGCATACCGATATATTTCAGAAAGCGGGTTCGCGTTAAGCTAGCTTTATTTACCGTTTTTTGACTGTAGTATTTTTCAATCTTTGTGATATATTTTAATGTTTGTGTGTCTGCACTTTACGTTCAATAGCCCAGCTGCAGCGTTTCATTTGCACAAGTCTTTCTGCATTTTGTGGATATTATTTCACACGACATATCGTCGTGGACATTTGTGGGTCATGGAACATATTTGTTGATTGTCTAATGTCGGTTTCCAGTAATATAGTCCAATAAAAACGTCCATACAAGTGCCACACTGCAACACATTGAACATCATCCAAATGATAACATTTTATTTTGGCCTAAACGTTGTATTTTGCAACACCACGAAATAAACGACGAAACGATAGACGTTTTTATTTCGCCACCCGATATATATCGTAATACCGCGCAGTCCTAGTACAAATTAGTGTGGGCCTATCTGGAAAACATTGGGATGATAACGATGATTATTATAGTTGTTGTTGCTATACCATGTCCCGAACAGTTTCAGTCACCAACTGAATCATTTCTCTGTTGCCCAAACATGAGACAGAGGATGAAACTCCTGGATTTCTCTTGGAATATGGTTACTTGTCCACTTTTTTAATGCTTATGCTGCTCATTGCCTGTTCCTGTTTATATAATGTTCTGGTATATCTGGTGTCTGAAATATAACAGTATTTTATCCACAATATATGGTTTCTCGTCCCCAGGGGATGTTGTGGAATTTACTGTAAGGCTTTTCCCTTTGTGAATAAGAACAGCTTTGTATCCTGAAATACCTTTAGTCAATGCAGATTCCTTAAAATCTTCTACTATTTTTCTGAGCACCTAAACATCGAAGGCAGGGTGTAAAGGATTTCCGGCTTTTATCAGAAGTCACATGGCTTCAAAGAAAAAACTATGTTCTATTCATGCATTTGTTGTTGTTGTTGTTGCTGTTATTGTTGTTTTCCTAAATAGCAAAACAAACTACACGTCTTTGTGCCTGGTGTTTCCTTCGGTAATGGAAGCTGTGTGAGTGAACTGGAGCTGTACACAAATACTGCCGCTAGTACTTAAGAAAGGGACAGACACTAATTGAAGCCATTGCCCCACCCTAATTGAAAGGTAGTCGAGAAAAGAAATTGGAGAAGCCCCTGCCTGCCCTGGTTGTTTCTCCCCCTTTATTCAGCAGATGTGATTCGATGCACATCCACACAGTCACGCACAAACAAGGGCTCGGAAGCAACGAGGAGTGCGACTGCCCGCTGGGAATTGGAGTCAGGTGCTTATGACTTCATGGCTTTTCTTAGCTATTAGGTCATTCCTCGCCCTCCCTCTATAGCACTGAGAGTTGCTAATAACCCATCCGTCACAGATGAGGCGGTAAACACCCAGCCGCACACCTTGCGGTGAGTCACAGTCTCATCTTACAGCTCTACCTGGCTATCTATTCCTCACAAAGACATTTTGATTGGTTAAAAATCAGACTCAACCAAAGGGCAACTGAGTAAACTGAGTAAATGTTTTTCTTTGAATGTTCATTATGAAATGTTAATTTACTTAATTGATTGATAATTGATGTTGCATTTGTTACCGAGAGGGAAACTGCTGATTTAGGCTCCTCTGCAGTGACTAACGTACGATTATGTAAACATCAATGACAATGGTTCATAGGCAGGACATCACCAAGAAAATATCAAATACCTAACTTAGACATTGGAGCTAAAAGACCCTCAGTGGCCATCTTACAGAATTACACTGTTGGAAAAAAAACACGTCGATTTAAACTACTAAAAAATTTCAGGCGTTCTTGATATTTTAAAAAACAGCATTATCAGTTAAATTGGATAGCTGTAATGAAGATTGTTGAATGTGTGCCAGAAATGATACCTCAGCAATGATTCTTGATGAAGGGGAGGGTGTTTGTGTTGGATGGATGGTTTATGTCTTTCTCTTTGGAGTGTTCTCACCTGTCAAATAATGAAGTACTTAAGTATTGAGTGTCAGTGCCGAGTCATGGAAGTATGTTTTCCTGTTGTGAAGAATAGACATATGTAAAGTGGGGTTTTAAAGAAGAGGACGTTTGGGTATTTTTTAAATTTTGTTTTTATTTATTTAAATTATGTTATTTGCTGCATCGACCATATCTATTTTCATGGCATTTGAATTAATTAACAAAAGATTAAAAAGTGTGAAATGTTTATATTTTTTTTACATATAGAAATGTATCCATGTTGATTATTGACATTATAACTAATCCATTAATCGAAGTAAAATTAGACTTGAATTGTTTGTACTTGAATAGTTTTGCTGCTGCCTTTACTGGATTTCTGATTCAAGATGAAAAACAATGCGAGGCCGTGTGCAGCTTCTTCCACAAGGTGTCGCTGTTGGCACATTTGTTAGAGTATTGTAAAGAATTCCGTAAACTTAATTCCCCTGGCACGTTTTATTTTCATGCTTCACAATTAGTGCACATTGACAATATTATTCTTTTATTATTATTTTTTAAATTTATTTTTATTTATTTTTTTATATGCATTATGCCTTTCAGTATGGCAAGGTTAAATTTATTGCAATTAAAGCATGTAATATGACATGTAATACTTCTTATTATAATCACTTTTCTGACATCATTATTATAAATATTTTATTTTCTAAATCTAAATAGAATAATTCTAGGAGTGAAAATGTACATGCTGTATCTGATTGCTCTGTCGATTAGCTGTGTTGTTTTGTTATGTTTTACTTTTAAGCCCTCAATCGAACAACTTTAGTCTTCAGATAGACATGTTTTATATGTAATATACTTTTCCTGTGTAAGATATGTCATATTTTTAATGTGCCACATGATGGCGACGTAGAACCTCCATAAAATGACCAGACTCCCTCAGACAATATGCCAAACTGTAAGCTAAGTCAAAACAGACTTAGAATATTCATTAAATATATCATATTTTATCTGTTAATTGTCCAATTAGATAAATGTCCGGGTAACAAACATACTCTGAAGATGGATTGTGTAGGTTGAACTGAACACTTGATCATCTAACAAGATGGCTGCTGTACTGTTTTTCTTTTTTAATAATGCAAGAAATCCAGAAAGTATTGAATTTCAGTGACAATGGATCAATGGGACGTTCTCATAACAGAAAATTGCACTTTATTTAGCTAAAGATGAAGATATCCACGGAGTAATCTAGCTACTAGAGTGAAGTTTTAAACAATGTTTTATTATGTGGATTCTGCCACAGGGTTATTAAGAGAAGTCCCTGCCAAGCACATTCAGTGGAAAAAATTTGGAAAAGCCTTGTGCAGTCAACAGAAAAAAATACTTTGGTTTGTCATTTTGGTTTATGGTTTTCTTCTGACTTTCAAGAGATGCTGTTCGTCGACCCTTCTCAAGTGTCCACCATTTCTGTGGGTCTGTTGTAATACATTATGCATCAAAGTCTGAGTAGTGTTGGCAGTCGTCACTTCCCTAGCTCTTTTCTGCAGAAGCTTCACAACAAATCATGAGGAATTCAAAGAAATGCGATGCAAGCCATTCACAAATCAGCATCAAGTCCTTTTCTAAAATTTTCACACTTTCTATGCTATTTAACGTAAAATTTATACTTTAAGCAAATGAGTGTCTTTGACTCACATTGGAAGGTAATGCAGTTGAACATTTTGTCGATTCCTGAATGAAATGCATTAGATAAACTGAGTTATGTTATTCCTTTGGATGCAGTATAATTTAAAAATAAATATATAGTATCATTTTTCCACTCAATGTCTCCCTTCTCCCAGGGGAAGATTGAATGCTCAGAAGTATATAGAACAAGACCATTTTTTAAATAGTATTTTAAATGATAGACTGACCGTGTCTCACCACATGAGATAGTCATGAATTTTCAGAACCCATTATGATGGCACCATAATGAAATGGATAGAAAATGACTCATGACTGAGGATATGGATTACTTTAAAAGGCATGGAGTAACACACCCAAAAGCGATACCTTCCTCTCTTGCACCCTCTTACGGCAGTATTACAAGAGTTAGTCATCTCACCAGCTGCCCAACCCCTTGGCTGCAGTCCACTGGGAGGGGATTTTAACTGACTGAGGACCTGTAGCTTGGAAAGATGGAAAGGAAAGAATGTAGCTGGAAAGGGGGAATATATTATAGCAGATAGATGAGAGGGAGAGATGGAGCTGGTTTGTACCAGTAGTGCCTGGTATTTTTACTCTGGATAAAACTTTAAGAGCCCCACTGAGAAAATTAAACTTTTGCCTTAAAAGTAATAATAATAATAATAAAATATGTTTAATTGTTTGCGTCACAAAATCATATAGATGAGTATTAGTGCAAGTAGAAGCTACTGACATATTCTATTTTATTTTCCATAATATTTATACAGTGTATTTCCATGCCGGCGTGTGGGGTGTAGCTCAGCAGGTTAGGTCACTGTGCCTATGATCAGAAGGTCGCTGGTTCAAATCCCACACTCAGCATCATAATGCCGCCATGGAGCTCTTGAGTAAGGCTCCCAGCTGATTGGTCCTGCTTTCTCTGATGCGTATGTTGCTCTGGGTAAAGGTATCTGTTAAATAAGTAAAATGTGTCCCTATGTCTCAAAGGGGGTGAGTGGGAGGCAGGGGTGTCAGTGCTTTGCAGGGCAAATATTTGTATAGATAACTTTGAGAGACAATAAGACATTAGCTTTATTTACCCCAGCAGGGAAATACGTCAAACTACATGCCTTTGGAGTTCTGAGAGGCCCATGTGACACTATGAGAACAAAGTCCACACACAAGAGATGAATAGAAAGGGTGCTGCCTGCTGCATATCCATGTATCTCCTGTACCATATTCCATGTTATCTGCACCACAGGGAAGCGCCTAACTGGTCAGCTTGTATTTATTCATTAAATAACTGTGCAAATAATGATATGTGAACTTCTATGCTTGGTCATGTGATAATATCAGTAATCAATTGATTATGAAAAATTTTCATTACATTTCATTTCATTACATACAAAATGTTCCATGTTGGGTTGAAGAAGACCTGAAGTCTGACCTATTGACCTATTTTGAAAGGAGCTGTATGTTTTTTTTCAGGTTTTGTTTTCTGAATTTGTGATTACCGTATTTTCCGGCGTATAAGACGACTGGGCGTATAAGATGACCCCCTGACTTTTCCAGTTAAAATATAGATTTTGTTATATACTCGCCGTATAAGACTACCCCCTCTTCCGCACAC
>JAABNX020000151.1:15959170-15996313 GCA_015163995.2 Mormyrus lacerda | reverse complement strand
CTTTTGCAAAACATGACTTCAAATATTATGATGCCGTCAGTATTAATGATACATTTTCTACAGGGATATTTGTATTGTATGCTTATAACAAGATTTTTTGTGTTGTGTATATTTTGGGTTGAATGTTATCAAAAAATGAATAGCCGTCGGCTGCTTTTGCATATTAGGCGTTTAATATAAAGTAGGGTTGGTTTGGGACCTTAAGCAAATATCAGCATGATATTTACAGGTCTTGCAGCTCCAGCTTCCCAACTAATGCAAATTCATATATCATTACATGATCGGTGGTGGAGACAATCTTTCTCTGTACAGTGTGAAAAACTTAAAAATATTTACAATAAGAATCGGGAGACCCATTTTTGGTCCAGAAGGCAAAGGGAATGCCATTGCTGTACACAATTCAAAGATGCAGAAATGTTGCCATGGCAACGGGCCGGACAAAACATCCAGCAGAAGTTGCTCGGGCGGAGATGACTATGAGTCACCGGCAGGGACACTCCCGTAAAGGTTTCCACTCTATTCTCACTGCCCCACCCTTTCCTAAGTAGGGGTATTTTTTTATCTACTCTTTTTGTCTAAGTAGGATACAAAAGACTTTTCAGATTTCATCTGTGTTTAGCTTTCCATCTATTCTTTCGTTATCAGGTATAATTATGTGTACTTATATCTGAGATGACATTTATAATATACTGGTCTGGAGACATCAAATCGTTTGGGTTAAACAATGACATTGATTTGGAAATGTGTATGAAAATTAATACAAATTCAGTTTTAGCGATATAATTTGAAATGCATTTGCAGTATTTGGCATAAATACCCAGAAACTCTTCACAACAGAAAATTTGATTCCAACTCAAGAGTTCCAATTTGTATTTTTATTGACTTTACCACATAGCAAATTAAGTTTTAATGAAAATCTGTAAATACATATTCAGGGTATATTTGTTTCTTTTAAGCATTAACATGAAGGTATTCACCTCTAAATATAGTTCTGCAAATGACACAGTAGAATACATTAACCACCGATGATGTTCTCTAAACACTTAAACATTGATTTAGCCAATAGTTTTTTTGGACTCTGATCATAATTTGGGAAGATTCTTTGAGGTTAGACAGTATGTTTAATCAAATCCATGGTCACATATTTACAGAGAAGTCAACATGCAGTGAAAAGAGAAAAGTAAATCCCAAACTATCCCAGAAGATAATAAATAAATAATAGATAAAAAAATACTGACATTGATAATAAAATTGCAGTACAAGGATATTGGATTCTAGTGCAGTTATTATGAATTTCCTAACATTTCCCAAGCTTCCTACAGCAATATCATTGTTAACAAACATTCTTTGCTGACTCCTGAGGGGTTTGAGTGTTTGAGTGAGAATTACTCTCATAGTGGCACCACTGAAAGACAAGAAGAACCACTATTTCAGGCATTTTTAATGAATTTTCCTGTTTACTTTCTTGTACCTCACAGAAACACTAAGAAGGAGTCGGACCTGGAGGCTGCTCTGTCCCGCCTGAAGGATCTGGAGGCTCTTCTCAACTCTAAGGATGCTTCTTTGACCACAGCCCTGGGGGAGAAGCGCACCTTGGAGGTTGAAGTGAGAGACTTGAAGGCCCAGCTGGCCAAGGTGAGACCCTGAATGTCACGCATATGAGGTTTAAAATGTGGCCAAGTGGCACACATCTTCATATTGTTTGATGGTTAGTTCATGAATTGCTTATAAGTAACCGCTGTGCTGTTTTTAACTGTCATTTTTAAAATAATACATGAGCTTCTGTTATTTTGAAATGATTATATAACGATTTACATTAAATATACCTTCATAATGCCTTTGTAATGCATTTGTAGAACATTCAGTGCTCCTTCATAATGCATTCATAAAGTATTTATAAGCAGCATTTAAGTACGTCTTAACATCCTAATATACTTTAACGGCTATTTCATACATTAACAAGCATTATAATCGCACAATCATATGTTTGTTATTAATGTATTTTAAAGCTGTTAAGGCATGTTAGGATGTTTAGGTATTCTTTCCTGCTGCTTTTGAATGTTTTATGAAAGTATTATGAGGGTGCACTGAATGTGCTATGAATGCATAATGAATGCATTATGAAGCTGCAGTTAATATAAAGTGTTACTGATTATACACTGCATGTACATAGTTATGCCTACATAGTTTTTTTTAAATAATTGCATTATGCATATAATCTATTCCTGAAATCATGGGGTAACATACAGTTAGAAGGAATAATACCAAAACAAATTCACACCAATACATCCCTAAGCTTTTAAGCAGCCGTTCACCCCAATAGTACTGCGCAGAAGATAGCGCCGGGCCGCTCGTGCTTGTATCTCCTGTGCATCGATACGACTGGTGTGTGATGACTGGTGTTAATGTATTTTTCTGGCACTTTCATCACCACATGAAGAATGCTGTTCACTCCCATTATACTCCAGAGAAGTCTGACATTTCTACGGCCAATGTCATCAAAACTAGCCAACTCTCAGCCGTACAACCTTTATGGGTAGATAGCACTCAAGCCCCTCTAAAACATATATTTTTCAGTTTTGGGGTGAACTGAAATTGAGAGTTCTCCAGTGTAGCATAACTTTTAGACAATCTTAGGGATGGAATCAAGGTGATGAACATCCGTTCAGTCAAAACTTATGCAGCCTATACTGCTTTGTATTTTGCACCCCTACTATGTCACAGTAGTGACAATATTGATAGCTGTACAGGTATTAATTGCTATGGTAAATAAATTTAGGGTTATCCAAGAAATTTTATGTCAGTTTAAAAGGCTTAGATCAATTCACCTCATGTAATCATGTAAGTTCTACATCTAAATTGAGAAATAACCCTTTTTTTTGCCAACTTCCATTAATAAAAAAACAGTTTATTTATGTCAATTATGGAAATATTTTGAAAACCCTTAGTCAGCTGATTATTTTTGTAAAAACGTGCACCTTGGGAAGGTTAGCAATATAACTGTAATACAGTGTGTTGTTCACTGCACATTGCTGTGTTAGAGAATGGGTAATAGCCCCACCCAGTGGTCATCATGAGTATTACTTATATTCTTTCACCCTATGGCCTTTTTCGATGTCGTGACAGCTGGAGGGGTCCCTGAACGATGCCAAAAAGCAGCTACAGGACGAGATGCTGAGGAGGGTGGATGCAGAAAACCGCATCCAGACACTGAAGGAGGAGCTGGACTTCCAGAAGAACATCTACTCTGAGGTGAGAGCTACTACTCCAGGTCCCAGAAGCTGTTAAACATCTGCTGTCTGATTACCCACGTGACAGTTCAGAAATGCAGAGGCATAATGCTACAACAAACCCAGCAGCCAAGCATGGGGTAAAGGGTAAAACCCTAAACATAAAACATCATTGTTTTATACTTTTTTTGCAACAGAGCATCTACAGCCTAATTTTACCTGACATGTATATACATTTAAATGCATCAAACATAACTTATCCAATAAAGGGTCGCCAAGATCCTGGAGTCAGAGGTGCGTTAATGCATGGACGTACCCACCCCCCTGATTTTTTCAAGTTTTACCATTGCCAACCTTCCCCCCCCCCCCAGGTCGACAACTTTTATTGTTTGCAACTTCCTCTGGTAGCATGTGTGCCTTGCCTGGGGCCTGTCCCTGGCAGCACAGGGCAAAAGGCAGGGGACACCCTGGATGGGGTGGCAAGGGGGCACAGACACACACTCACAAATTGACAATTTAGAAACCGTGAGAACAAAACTGCATATTTGGGAGAAAACTTCACAGCACAGTGAAAAGCATGCAAGCTCTGCACACAGAGCAGGTGTGGAAGTCAAGACATCAATCCTGCAGGTGTTAGGGGTAACACTTTACTTAACAGGTTACTAAACCTTAGTAATAACTCAGTTTCTGCTGAAGTACAAATCATGAACAAATATAGTTGCTACTTGAGAAAAGATCTGTCAATGATGGATGACATCAGTATTTCTCTTATGATATTCATTACTTGTTCCTTCAGTAGCTCACAAAGGTTTACAGAATTAACAGATATATTAACATATATAGTAACTATCATGATCAGGGCGGTATCCAGGATTTTTAAAATTTCAAGGTCAAAAGTGTTAGTTTTTCTTAGGTCTGCCCCCATAATCAATCATGGTTATTGGAGTTGCAGAAAACATACTGAGGACTTGACCTTGGCGTCCTCGGTGATAGGAACGGCCATGATCATGATGGTTAAACATTAGATCAGTATTTAACTTGTGTTATTCATTACTTGCTCCTTCTGTAGTTCATTCATAAGTTCACAAAGGTTTAGAGAATTAACAGATAATGTAACAAATATAGTGTTTGAAATAAAACATGCATACATTAATGATGAACACGAGATCGGTATGTTACTAAGACTTAGTTTGTGATTGATTAATAAATAAGTAACAGCATAATACTATATTATTTGTGCACTGTCAAGAAAAGAATTACAGTGTTAGGCAATAATACTACCTCCTATGGGTGTAAGGGTACACATAAGTGCACGATGCAGTTTTGGTACAGCAAGGAAAATATATATATATATGATATAGTGCTTTTTCAAATACCCTAAGTGCTTTACAGGACCAATGGGAAGCCACTTCAATCACCACTACTGTGTAGCCCCCACCTAGGTGATGCAACAAGAGCCATTCTGCCAGTACTCACCACATGGTAGCTAAGGTGGTGAAGGGACAGGAGAGAATTCACCAATTAGACAGGCTATGGTTAGGAGGCCAGATTTGATAGGACCATATTGGGCACTTTTAGCCAGGACATCACAGTGCCACCTCTGCACTTTTGAAAGATGCCCAGAGATCTTTTATGACCTCACAGAGTCGAGACCTCAGTTTTCACATCTTTTCCAAAGGATAACACCTACACTGGGGCATTGGAATCCACACTGACCACAGGATGACCTAACCTGTTGGTCACACCAGCACCTCTTCCTGCAGCTACCCAACTTGTCTCCCATCCAAGTACTGGCCAGGCCCAAACCTCCTTAGCTTCAGGTGGATTATCTAGTCTGAACTGCAGGTGGTATTTGCACATTATACGAATTTGTAGGTATATGTAAAATAAAAATATTTATTATTTATTGCTATTATTTATTGTTATATTACTGTAACATCATAGCAGTCATAAAGAACTACCATGATCCTATATTTGTAGCATTAAACACCTCTGTAGCCGAAATTATTTTGCAGCCCTGCCTGATTTTCCTGGCAAAGGCACCTTAAATGCCACGGGAAGGCAGAAGCTGTTTCTGCGTCGCTCCGGTCATACACTCGCATGCCGTCGTCTCAAACGAGTTAGCATGTTGGACGTGTTCCCAGCAACACACCCGAGTTCTGTATAACTGAGCTGGCATGCAGTCCTGTTCTTATCACCTACTAGGTTTCTCTGTTGGCATAATTTATTGGAAAAGGAGAATGTTTCCAAACTGCTGATTATGACTGACTATAAGCAGCTTTAGCCGTAACCAACTTGCAGTCACAATTAGCATAACGTTTTTGGTGTTGATCATCTACTTGTGAATTTAGGTTCTACTCAATGATTATTCTAATGATTGTTCTATTATGCAAACCGAACTGACAGAGACACACTGTACATGACTGATACATGTATTATTACAGCCTTACTACCTCCTTTAGCAGCACATTATCCTTAAACTTTGAATATGTGGGATAAAAGTAATTCAAGAGTAGAGGGTCTGTTAGGCGCCCTTATACCCTGTTCCATTTCTGGGCGATCAAAGATATGCTGTGCTTAAATAACATAACCACTCATCTACACCCCCACACACGTCACCTTCTAGCATCCAGCATGACCTCATAGTGGCGTACTCTTCCTGATGCACGCTTCCCCTCCAGGAGCTGCGAGAGTCAAAGCGTCGCCATGAGTCCCGCATGGTGGAGATCGACACGGGGCGGCAGCAGGAGTTCGAGAGCAAGCTGTCGGAGGCCCTGACGGAGCTCCGTGCCCAGCATGAGACACAGCTCAAGCTCTACAAGGATGACATTGAGAAGACTTACAGCTCCAAGGTACGCAATGAATATCGACATATATTCAAGAAGTACAGATTTCAAAAGGTCTTGGTAGGTCTTGTCTTTGTTCCTCTGAGAAACCGTCATGCATCGTTGAGAGGCGCCGAAGCCATACGGCAGGCAAGCTGTCCTCGTAAATTAGGTGTGAAGAGATTCGGCTGCGCTGATGATCTGGGCCACTGGGCTGCTCCATAGGGGCAGTGGGTTGGATGAGAAGCTGTGTCATTAGAGTGAGTCTGCAGGAGGAATCGGAATGCAGCTTCCTGCTAGACTGTGTGGGGTTGGCTGGGGATTCCACTAGGTGTAGGACTCCTGCTTGGTATCTGTCTGGGGTTCAGGGAGGAGCAGGTGGAGGTAGGCCCGGGATCTCCTCACTCTCCATGGCTGAATTTAAACTACATCATGTTGAATTTAGCCCAGCCCTATGGCTGCCTCCTCATAGGAAGCTGTAGCTGCCATGTATCGAAGGCCATGCTGCTTCCTCTCTCTCTGCTGATAAACCGCCTGTGCAACATGAGATGCAAAAACCGCTGCGTCATTATGAGATGT
Organism: Mormyrus lacerda; assembly: GCA_015163995.2. Lineage (NCBI taxonomy): Eukaryota > Metazoa > Chordata > Actinopteri > Osteoglossiformes > Mormyridae > Mormyrus > Mormyrus lacerda. Next base: position 15,989,679 of record JAABNX020000151.1, on the reverse strand, counting down.
TTATTTATCAAGCAGACACTTTTGTGCAAAGCGGCACCAGTGCGGATCAGAGAGCAGGGTCAGGCCGCAGCTCTGGAGACATTGGGGTTAAGGGTCTTGCTCAGGGGCACAGCAGTGATGCAGTTACTCAGCCAGCCATGGTATTTGAACCCACAACCTTTGCACAGATTCCGCGAGTTTTTCAGTCACGTCATAGTGCCCTCCCACTGGATGCATGGCTCTGTGGGTCGACGCCCAGCTTGACATTTTATCAAGAGCGTCATTGATGTCAGATTTGTTGTGACTGGAAAAATGCAGGTGAGTTTTATGGGAAACCCAGGGCAAAAGAAAAGCTTATTCAGTCATTCAGCCTTGGTGACATCATCACAAACCAAGGATCTGCTGTGTTATGATGTGAGGAAGCAACGGAAAATTCATTATTTATCATTTGCTGAAGTAATGTAATGTATTTTCTGTGGTGTATTAATGACTTTCTTCAGTATTGGCAATATTGACAATAGAGGATTGATACACAGCATGATCCAATATGATTATGATTACTACTGTAAATTGTAATATATTCTTATGAAATTAGATATATTTTGTTGCTATATTTTGTTATACATCAGTTAACTTTTCTTGCTTTTTGTTTTTTCTTCTCTGTTTATTGGAATTTTTTTAACTACTGTCCATTATTTTTACATTATATTATTTATACTATATTAATACATTTTATTATATATCAGATAACCTTCCTTGTTTCTTTTTGTCTATTATTCATTTATTGGAGGATAATTTTTAAGCTGCTACCCAATCAAGTATAGAGATTATTAATAAAATAAAATAAAAAAAAATCTTAGCTTTACCTCTGTTTTACTATGATGAAAGTGTGGTTTGGTTTGTTACCATGCAAGGCCCAGCCTATGGATCACCTGATTCGCCAGTGTATGTATACGTTCACCAGCTTGACAATGCCCGCCAATCGGCCGACCGGAACAGCCACCTGGTAGCAGCAGCGCATGAGGAGCTCCAGCAGACTCGTGTGCGCCTGGAGTCCCTGTCCTCCCAGCTCAGTCAGCTGCAGAAGCAGGTGAGCTGTGCCATGTGGGAAACTGCGCCCCCTGCTGGTGGGCACCGCGAACACTGTCAGACTTTCCACATTATCATTTGATCGCTGATCGCTTGTCATCATTAAAGATTAACGTTGTTCCTCAGAAAGTGGGTTTTCTCCGGCGTGCTGACAGTCTGTCAGGCAAATCGCCTAGAAAGCCGGCTGCGATGCATCCAGCAATCACTCAGACAGAGAATCAGTTATATCACCCTGTGGAATCACTGGGATTCAGAGGGAGTCGACATGCGCGGTTGTCTGGCGTGATCACCAGAGAGTGCAATACCCATAGCGAGTGAGTGAGTGCTGAGATAGATGAGAAACTGGTGTCCTCTCCCCTTGCCAGTTGGCGGCGCGGGATGCCAGGGTGCGGGAGCTGGAGGAGGTCCTGGCCAGGGAGAAGGACACCATGAGGCGCCTCCTGACCGACAAGGAGAGGGAGATGGCAGAGATGAGGCAGCGCATGCAGCAGCAGCTGGACGAGTACCAGGAGCTGCTGGACATCAAGCTGGCCCTGGACATGGAGATCTGCGCCTACAGGAAGCTGCTGGAAGGCGAGGAGGAGAGGTCAGCCCATGGGTAGAGGGTAGATGGCAGTAAGGAATCGCTGCTTATTATATCTGACAGCATCTTTATACTGTTCTACAATCTTTGGTAGTCAAAGAAAATGATCTTCATGTGGATTTAGATAGTGTGTCAGCCTGCCGTAACCTCTCCTAAAGTCAGCCCAGTATTCGCTACAACCATCCAGTATCCTAACATATCTCGTTTAGCTAATCTTCACTGAGTTATTTACCTAATTCAGCTAATTAAATACCTGAGTTGGTGGTGAAATTTTATGAATACATGGAATGGTTGGGGCATCTGAAGAGATTTAGCCATCCAAGAAGGTATCAGTGACTTTTTGAATGAAATTCTTCATTTTTGTTGTGTTACTGTCCATTTGCATGTTATTTTTTCAGTTATTTACTGCCCAAATAAACAACTGCCTAAGACTTTTGCACAGTGCTGCACAAGCATCCTCCCATATATACTTGCAGAATGTGAGCTTAAAGCACATAAAACCTTTTATAGAGACATTTTTTTACTTACCCATGATATATCATATCAGACATCCATCACATCTGATTATACAGATGTATGAAAATTAACCTTTCCAGCCTTTTTTCAGCCATTATGAGGAGCTACGTTTAATTTTTTTGATTAGGTTGACGATGTTTCTCATAATTAAAGTTAATTAAAGTTCCCTTTGCCCTTTGACGTTTTTTTCTCAGGTTGCGCCTCTCCCCTAGCCCACCCCCCGCTCGATCGGCCACGTCCCGCACCTCCGGGTCTGCCGCTCACTCCCGCATTGTCCAGTCCAGCAGCCAGAGCTCCTCTGCAAAGAAGCGCCGTATGAATGACACAGATAGTGAGACCTCCAGCATGGTGGGGGGCGCTGTGGCACGCACCCGTATCTCACAACAGGCCTCTGCCAGCGGCCGTGTGACCGTCGATGAGGTTGACCTTGATGGGAAGTTTGTGCGGCTCAGCAACAAGTCTGATCAGGTAAGGAGAGGAAGTATAATATGCAAATAATGAGCTATATTCCCTTTTAGTAAAAATATATGTTTTCGTTACTCTGATAATACCTGAAAACTGAAATAATTTTATCCATTATTTATTGTTGTACAATATGAGCATTAGGCTGTATGTCAAATGTGTTCCAGTATTATACAATTATATTATTGCTGGCTGTTTTCCTCCTTGTTATCATATTACCTAATATTTCAATACAATGTCTGTAATATATATAGGACCAGCCCATGGGCCACTGGCAGGTGAAGAGGCAGGTCGGCTCACAGACCCCCATTGTGTACAAGTTTCCCCCAAAATTCACCCTGAAGGCCGGCCAGTCCGTCACGGTATGTGCTGATGTGTTTTCACTATAGTATCTGATCACTGGGCACATCTCAAAGTATAAATGATTCATTCTTTTTATGTCACGTTTACTTGTGAGTTTCTGTGTATTTTATACATGTACAGAGGTACGACTGTTCACCCTTTTCAGTTTGACTGGACGTTATTGGAGTTTTAGGAGCAAAAATGTAGATTGGCAGGGAGCAAAAACCTGGACTGTCTGTGGGTCCCCAAGTTGGGAAAAACTGGTCTAGATCAGTGTTGTGAGATGAAGCCTTGAAAAAGTCAATGGAGAGGTAAAGTTGCCTTCTTTTCTGACTTCCCTTCTTTTGGTTGCCCAGATTTGGGCTTCAGGAGCAGGTGGTACACATAATCCTCCTTCCGACCTGGTGTGGAAGACCCAGAGCTTGTGGGGAACTGGAGACCAATTTAAAACCGCTCTGATCAACACCAGTGGGGAGGTTGGTACAGGCGGAATAAATATAAACTCGCCTTTCTTCCTGTATTCGGCTGTTAAAGTCTCTTATTTTTCCTGCTCTCACCAGGAAATGGCAATGAGGAAGGTCACACGCACACTATTCCATGACGTAGATGACGACGATGATATGGTATGTGCTCCAAGAAGCTGGAAATTGCCATTTAATCAGGGGGTCATTCTAGGATTTGACTCTTGGGGGTGTTCGGCACCCAAGAGATACGGAATAATATCAATAAATGGATTTAGAATAATAATTTTTCAAGAGGGATGAGACAAAAAATAGAGAGCTTAAACTCCACTAAATAGGACCTAGAATAATTCTGTGCATTTAACAATACATGTTCGGAAACTGTTGATGAAGGCAATTTATCATAGTATCAATGCTCATATTGCAGCATTTTGCTGAATCTTTTCCTCATTAACAAATTTTTTAATGCATGTATAAAAAAGCTCCCCAAATCTGGGAAACATGTTTCCCCGAGTCACGTAGTGTTTGTGTGTCTCCCCCTACAGGTAGCACACAGTACCTGCACCGACGGCGAGTACAACTTGCGCAGTCGCACCGTGGTCTGCGGCTCCTGTGGCCAGCCATCCGAGAAGGCCTCCGGCAGCTCGGTGACGGCCAGCTCCTTCCGTAGCAGTGGCAGCAGCGGAGGGGGGCTCCCAGAGAGCTTTATCCCCCACTCCTACGTGGTGGGCAGTAATATGCCCCGGCAGGTGAGGGCAGGCCATCTGACGACACACCAATCTGTGGGCTTCTCGCTAAGGAGGAGAACCCTTCACCTGGCATGAGAATGACTCGGGAGTGGCTGAGAGGCACGAAGTGGCACCCGGCTGCTCTAGCGAACACAACGTGATCTCTAGAACCCGGCCAAACTCGTTAGCTGTGATATGTGATTTATATACGAATTCTATCCGTTTTGCTGACTGACCAATGCCACTGAGGACAGCTGACCGATGCCTGTACACTGCTACTCCCTGACCTGCCCATCTCCCATTCTGCCTGCCCACAGGTTGGTCCCACGGCTGAGAGCTGCGCTATCATGTAACACCAAAGACATCCCTGCTACATTGATGACGACGGGAAAACAGCCATTTTCTATCCATCAAAGATGTTTTTCTATTTCTTTTATATATGTGTTAGGAGAACTGATCTTATTTTTTCATATATATAACCTGCAGGTATTTTTATATATAGTTAGCATAGACTTGCTTTTGAATGATTAAGCCGTGGCATTTTATCTCAGAAAAAAATCTTTTTTACCTAGTTAAATTTTTGCTTGTCAAATGAAGCATTTACCAAGAGACAGCAGCGTAGCTCGATATTCTGGAACTTCTGACACATGGTAGATTTTACTGATTGGAGAGAAGGGTTCTTTCCTCAGTTGATTATGAGTCTCGATGGTACATTTTGGGGACCTGCCAGTGGTTCCATGCCCCCCCCCCCATGACCCTGCCAAGAAGATGCAGATAAGAGCGCGCCGTCTTACAGCAGTTCGATCCGTACCTCGGTTTTCTAATGAATGTGTTGGCTGTCACGATGTAGCACGCACTGCAGTGTTTATGCCTACCTACTCACCCTCTGCACTCGGAGTTGGAGAGTTCCTCTACGGTGTTTTATGTCTGACAGGAGGTGTGAGTTTTCATTGCACAGAGTGAAATGTGCTTTTCCATTGCCTTCCACATTCTTGGGTTGAACCTCTGGCCTTTAGACTTCCTTAAAGTTTATGGGTGCCTTCATCATAAGTTTTTTGCCAATTGACAACTTCTGCATCACAAAAGAATACCATAAGGTATACCTTATATACATAAGGTATACCTTAGCTGAACATCAGCTGTTTCAAACATCTGTTTGGAAGTATATTTATGAATACAAATTTATATTTGTAGAAAGTGACTTGGATTGATTTTTTTTTAAAAGACAGGGAATGTTTGCGTCTATGCTGTTTCCATTGTTAGTATATAACACTTGTTCAGATTATTTCATGAAAGACTGAGGCAGGCCTACATGTTTTAAAACTATGTAATGAAGATAAATTTTGTGACATTTGCACACACTTACCTTTATAGAGGTAATTTCATGTCAGAAAAATAAATGGGAAGTATTATTTTGGTGTGCTGATACTGGCAGCTTAAATGTTTTTGAATTTATTTTTCATTTCACTTTAGAAAAACCATCAGTTTTGCAAGGAAATTTTTTAGTCCTTGTCTCCTTATTGAGTAAGATGGACTGCATATTTATTTCCAAGTGCTCTATACACAGAGAACCATTGATGAAACTATGTGAAAATTGATGTCTTACATGTTATGCTTTGTTGGAGTTAATGGACAAGGTCTGTATTTGCAGATACAATAAGAACAACTAACAAAAATTAGGTTCAGTTACTGGTGGAAATATTCACAGTTTAAGTGCCCCTTTATTCTAGTGAAAAAAAACAGACTTTATTAACACACACATGGAATGAATACCCTTTTTTCTTTTGTGATTGTTCATATAGAAGTTAAATAGTTTCGTTGCTTTTTGTAGTGTGAATTAATTTACCAGTCCAGTCAGAGGCAGCGTTGGCAGGCTTTGCTGTCTGCATTGGTCACCTTTAGCTTAGGTTGCTTGCAAAATACGGCTGTGGCTCCTGGCTTGCTTTGACGTATACAAAGGCATGAAAATGTAGGGTTAGAGTTGGCCGACAGGCTGCGGTATTATATGTTACCCCTTTCATTTAGTTTCGTTTAGTTTTATACAGTTGTATTTTTTAGTTATGAAGCATTATCTGACATATGCAAGTGGTTGTTGAAAAACTGTGGGGTTCCTCATACAACCAGACAAGAAATGCTTGATTTACTGCTTCAATTTCAGTGGCTGTGCTGTTGCCTCACACCTCCAGGGCGAACCCCCTGAATCCCACCTGGTTGTGTGGGGTTTGCACGTTCTCCCCATATCATGTGGGTGTCCTCCCACAATTCAGAAGAAGTGCAATTAGGGCAACTGGTGTCTTTAAAACGTCTAAAGCTTATGATGTTTTTTGGGGGTGTATGTGACCTGTGATGGACTGGCATCCTGTCCAGGGTATACCCCAGCCTTATGTGCTGTGCTGCCTGGGACAGGCTCCTGGTGATTTGGCCCAGGATAAGCATTTAGAGCCCCCCTATTCAAATCTGGCCCTCGATTCCAAATCCAGGTCTTGTTTTCAAGTCTCCCGGGTAGTTAGCTTAATAATTTCTGGCTCTAATTGGCCAGAGGCTTCACAACTGGCTCTCAGGTAGGATGGATTGTATTTCAGATGATGTTCAAAAAGAGGTAATGTTTTTTCCTGTCAAAGATGTTGCTATTTTAGTTAATTCAACAAATGATAAAACTGCTTGGCTACTTTTAGTCAGTGTTTTCTACTTCTCTAATTAGCTTTAACACTAATAGGCTTGAAAAGATGTTAGAAATTCTTTGAATGATTCAATAGAAAATGACACTGCACTCCATGCCTTACTTTTTATTGTTATTTATCAAAAAAGCCTCTTCTGAAAATCCATTGTTATTGTCGGACATATTGGTCACTTCGCATACTGCATTTTGCCTACTACATAGTAAATAAGTATGCAATTTCAGACAAACGCAATGCCAGTCATTGTCTGTGGAATCTGTTTTGTTCAGTACAAATATAGTAACTAGAAGGAAAAGACCTCCACATTTTCTACAGTATTTAAAAAAGAACAACTCTATATGCATTTGCATTTTAAAGCTGTAGTGATATTTATGGCTGAAAATCATTGTACTTCTATTTTCAAGTTTCATCTGCTTTGCAGGTTTGCATAGTGATATGAAACACTACCATTCATTAAAACCAAAGAAATGTGTAACCAAAGAAAAGAAAGACTGATATTTTTTCTGTTTAAAGGTAAATACTAATTACAGTACAACCTCGGATTGCGAGTGTTTTGCAAGATGAGCAAAATTTTTAAATAAATTTTAACTCGATAAACGAGCGAGGTCTTGCAATATGAGTATTACATATACGGTTTGTCTGCTGAGCGCCACGTGATCACAATTGAGCCGATGGTCTCTCTCTCTCTCTCTCTCTCTCTCTCTCCCTCTCTCTTTCTCGCTGCGGGATTGTGGGTAATCATCTTCCATACTCGGTCTCAGTCGTCGTGCATCACTCGTAAAGTCAAAACTTAGTGGAACGCCACCCGAATAAGGGCGTAGCAGTGCGAGCAATGAATCTGTTTAACGACAATGCAATGTCAAATTTCCACGAAATAGAAAAGGAGGCAAAAGCGGCTGTCATTGGATAGGTTCCCTGTTAAAGTCGCACAAAAAGAAAAAGATTCCAGTGAGCCAACAGATCGCAGTGATTCCGTTAGTTATAGTCCTACAAAATACAATGTAGTTATAATCCTACAAAATAACCCTCCTTTTCTCTCTCTCGTTTCCCTCACACTATCCACGATTCTTTTCAAAGGTAAAGTGCAGGTTAATTTGTTTTATGTATTTCAACTTTTGTATTAATCATTTTATATGAATATTTTTGGGTTGTAGAACGAATCATCTGGGTTTTCATTATTTCTAATATGATAATTTGCTTTGATATACAAGTGCTTTGGATTACAAGCACGTTTCCAGAACGAATTATGCTCACAATCCGAGGTTTTACTGTATGTCTTTTCTACTATAGGACACAAGGCTCAGAATAAAGGTCACCCCCAAAATGGAATACTATGCTTTTTTTCTTATAAACTTTGTGTGACTACAAAGGTCTTTCCCTTTCATTCATATTTTCCTCATCATTTGTAATGTCCATTTCATTCCAAATAAATCAAAAGTTATTATAAAGCTGCTTAATTTTTCTGAGTCTATGGATAAATTCACTGCACATTATACAGAAGGCTAGTTACATTCAAAATAAGTAATACTGGTACAATCAAATTTTCTCTTTCCCCAGACTAAAGTAGTGAACCCATTAGAAAATAGCACAGCTGCCTCTGGGAATAGTGCAGGCTGTCTATAAAGAAAATGTGCCAGGTTTTACTGAAAAATGTAGTATTCTCCAAGAACCATTGATAACCAGTTACACAAAATCATAGCTATGCAAAAGAGTCCACCAAAAGCAAGAGGTCGCTGAACATTATTAATGTAACATAATGAGTAGAATTACCGTTTTAATTCTGAAAATCATATCTTTGGCATCCAGAAAATTAACATTTGCAAATTTGCTATCCAATCCAAAGAAAGAAAGATTCTTGCAGTTTTGCATCCCACAGTGTTGTGCAAGAGAGCTGAAAGGTACTGCAAATAATGCTCCCTGGAACCGCTTTCACCATGCAATGTCAAGGCAATCCAACAGGTGGCAGCATTTCCAAGTTTAAGGTTTCTAAAGAAAAAAGACAGGTGGTCAGTGGGGTAGTTTCCGTAGTGTGGGGGAGGGCGGTCGGCGAACTGGGGGGAGATCATAGTGCCCTGGGATGTGGCTGTTGACTGGGAGGTCATAGTGATGCTGAGACTCTGGGACACTGTAGGGGGAGCATTGTTCTGAAAGACAGGGGAAAAAAAGAGATGGGAAGTCCAGTCAACAGCATTCAGTCAGGAGCAGATTTTGTCAGTTTGAACTATTGAAGGGAGCCCATTGTACATGAAACGCAATTTTAGGCATTATGTGACTCATTGAAGACTGATAGGAGTTAACGATCACTGTTGCTTTCAATGTGATGGTAAGTGGTCCTATATTTACAGTGCAGAGCTTACATACCCCAGTTAATTAGGCAGCTAATAACTTTTCCCTCTCTGAACGTTGCATATTTGATTTGCTTTTATGGGAAAGGAGCACCTAAGTGGACAGAAAAATATAAGAAGTCCATTTGTGAGATCTCGCAATACTTTTGCGTCACTATTAATAACTGCACTGTGTCCGTGTGTAGTGCAAAGGGTAGAATTAATGGAGTGATGAGTATAAAACTCAATGACAAGCATTGCCAATAAAGTGCTTTAAGCATTAGACTATGGGGAGGGGAGGGGGGGGTCAATGCACGCAATTTAATCAGATTATGTATTTTTATACATAATCATTAATAATTGCATTTTAAATCAATCATTCATCACTAGTGACTGTGAGACAGTTATTGAACATTAAGTGTAACTGTAAACACTGCAATATTAATAAAAATTTTCCTGTAAACTATGGAACGTTGTTGCTTGATTTGATGAAAGATATTACAGACAGAAAACGAAATATACGGCTAACTTTACTGCAGTGTGATAGTTAAGGTTTAAACCTGCTTTCTGGAACAACTCCCTGGCATTCTCGCTTGGAGATGTATTTAGGGAAATGTGGATTAATACTGAAATGTTTCAGGAAACTTCAACAGCGCGGTAAAGTTAACTTCATATTCAGTGTACTGGCTGTATTACAGTACTGTACAAAAGTCTTAGGCAGTCCAAAGAAATGTTTAAAGCCGTTTATCTGGGTAGCAAATGTACTTTGGCTTAGAAAACACAATTTAACATTAGAACATATGCAAATTAAGAGCAACACAATAAAAAACTAGTAATAATTACTTCTGTTTCCTAAAAAGTTGCTGATATCTAGTTGGATGGCTAGATGAACACCGTTTCAGTTCCCAAAGCTCTCCTCAGGGGCACCTCAGCCAGTCCATGATTTTGTTAAATTTCACCAGCTCAATTAATTAATTAAATAAATTGGTTGAAAAAGTCAGTGACAGATTGACTAGCTGTATGAGGTGTGCTAGTGGCCTAGTCAAAAAATACATGGCTGTACTGGATGGTTGCTGCAAATACTGGGGTGATTTTAACAGAGGTTCTGAAACGGCTACGCTGACACACTTTGACAGGCATAATATCATAGTTTTACACCAACACGAGGATAATTTAAACATCATTTTCTTTGGTAAATATTAATTAATATTTCATTGTTTTTATGTGTACTTCACGTTCAATAACTGTCTTGCTTGCAGTCACTGGCACTGAAATGGACACGCTGAAATTGTTATACAGTGTGCATTGTCTCCCATAGTTTAAAGCTTAAAGCACACTTTACTGGACATGTCTGTGCTATTCGGTCAATTATATTCTATCGTACTTTTAACGGATGCAGTGCAGTTATTAATAGTAACAGAAAAAATATTGCGAGTTCTCGCTATTCTTTTGTCATCCCATGTCCCCCAAGGGCTCTGTAAGCAAATAAATGTCAGAAGTGATCTTTTTCTTCTGCTTTGATTTCCTCTGCATTACACTTCAGGCCCCCCACCCCCAAAAAGAAAACCCCATAAAGATACAATTAAATCCGAGGAAAAAAGCGTGCAAGAATGCTAACATTTATCATGGCAGGATGGATCATAGCTTATTGTATCGCCCCATCGGGCTGGCCAGAAGGTACCGGATATTACTTTCTCCAAACTGTTGCAATCCTCATGCTGTATTTGCTTACATTTTACATCTGTTTCCTCAAACAGCCCTTTGACCGCCAAAGACCGCTGTGTACCTCTGTGCGGTTCCTGAGTCACTGTGCAGGGCTTCTCACTGCAGATGGGTGACTTCATCTCCACATAGCTGCTCTCCACCGGGCGGAACGGGGACATGGGCAGGTCCTTGATGGTGGCATATGGGTTCTCGCTGTTCAGAGACGTGCTGCTCACAGCCACAGATGAGTTTTTCGACAACTCTGTTTGGACAACAAATAGAGCAGCACTATATCAGCCAATCACAGCAAGGCTATAGAAGGCTATTAAGCTATGGAAATGTTCAAAGTGTCCAATTTTCCTATTGTTCCCAGAACCTAATCCCACTGCTACAGCTGATGCTACAACTATGGCTAATGGCTATGCCAACGGAATTGAAATGTAAATTTGCCTTACAAATCCATTCCGTTCAGCTGTTTTAAAGTACTTTCTGATGTAGGAGGATGGAAATTTTCAGGAATGCATAAATACATCACTATAACACTAGTAATTGTGAATAATATATAAAATACTTCTCATCCATGGATATCGACACAGAATACTGGTATCTCCATGCATTGTGATCAGCTTGGTCTAGTCACACTTTTGGTCCAGTTAGTAAGCAGGGCCACGTCAGTGCAGGATCAGCTCGATTATGGATGCAGTACAAAACTGCCAGTTTTTCAGGGTGGATTCTTGGTGGCAGTGCAAAAGCTTCATAATAATATAAACACAAATAGAGGTCATGGCAGCGGAGTGGGTAGCACTGTCGCATTATACCTCAAAAGTCATGGGTGCATGGGTTGGATAGCATGTTCAATGCATATACATGTGGCATGTTTATAAAATGATATTTTTCAACATAAATTATGATATGATAAAAGAGTGCTCAAGTAATAATGTTATCATGCTGACATTGACAGAACGCTAAAATGTAAAATGTGGAAATAATGGTTGTGTAATGTTATAGTAAGAACGTTCTCTGCCAATTTTGAGAAGACACTGTAAGAACTTTCCCTGTTATGTGGAATTTTAACTGATTGTCCCATGTTTTACTGGATTGTCCTGTATTGATAAATACCAGACCAAACTAAAAAACAATTTAGTTCAGGCTGCACAACCGACACACTTTTTTTATTATTTTATCGTCGAGGTAAGTTTTATTGTTGGGTATGGGGGCGGGGTGTTGAAATAAGGGAACATAATGATAGAACAATGTTTAAAACACATGGTGTACCTGGTCATGTGAAAAAATTTCCTTGTCTGCTGTTATATGTCCATGCACAGCAATTGTCAACCCTAATGATTCCCAAAATGGCTGCCCACAGCAAGAGGAAATGCAGACCGAAGGCAGCCTTTGGCTTTCTCCGAACATCAGGCCATCAGATTTTTCTAATGAATGGTAAAAGATTGCACAGCAGAACGTTATTATTAGCCCCGCCTTAAATTCCAGCTCTGTGAAGCTCATTATATACAGTTTTGCTGAGAGAAGTTAGCTGAGGTGTTGAGTGACTCCTGTGGAAATCTTTGTGGTTGTTTTGTGGTGTTTAGCAACTATCCCTAGGGCTCCAGACTAATTTTTTCCACTAGTAGCGCTGGTGCTCCTTACTGGAAATATTAGGAGCACCAGCACAAAGTTACATCTACATACAACACAACATGTGCATAGTATTTATTTTAACTGTATTACTAGTAAATACTTCGGTAATAAACATAAATTCTACAGAAATACTGTAACAATGTAATGTTTTATTTTAAAGGAAAAAGTACTGCTTTAAGAGAAAAAGCATTTCTGTAGCGTTTCTGTTTTGAAAACCGCAACACATTAAGAGAACACTACATATTTAAAATTTAAATTTGCTTAATCTTCTTAATGTTTTTGAGTTGTGTTAATGTTGATATGTTCTGGGCTTTCAGGGCCACCATAGTTTTTGGTTTGAAAACGTGCAAATAATTTCAAATACAAACATGTAAGCAGAGTTGGTGTGCATTATCACTTACATAGTTGATTCAATATGAGCATGTAGAAATCTGTAAGTGGAACCGACTTATTGATCCAAATTCTTCTTTGGAAACGGTTATCAATACCCAACCCTCCCTCCTTGATGATGGCTTAAAAAAAAAATGGCATGTCGCACTGATGTGCCTAGTTATATAGATTACTCCAAAAATGATAGCAAAATGTGATTAAATGATGAACTAAATAAATAAACTAAATAAAGTTTAAGGGTCAAAAATGGTTATAAATCCTAAAATCACACATATTTGTTACAGTCTGTTGTGAGCATGTCAGCAACAGTCTATGGGGTACACTGTTGGCTGACGATATGTAAACACAAGACATGATTAGTCGATAACTTGTTATATTTAAGGTACTGTAGTCTAGGCTAAATGTAAGTGGACAGAGTTAAAGGCTATTTAAACTGGGGTACCCTAAACTAAGAAGGAGAACTGGGGCCTGTATCATGAAGCTGGATTTCTTGCTTAGTTGCATAACTTTCCAGATTTCAAGTACAATCCAGACTACCTCAAATATAAGTACTGTAGTTATTGGGTTAAGTAAGAATTCCTGCTTCAGCCCCTGGTTACTCTCCTTTATTTTCAGGAGTCTGATTGACAGAACAATAGAGACCCTCCTTCTTAGTTCTTGGTAAACAGAGCCATGTTTGTAGCTATGTTTGTAGTTACCAAGCAGCTTCTCTGAGGGCAAAATGTCATCCTGAGCTGAATAGTTGTGGAATAGGACTCCACTGACAAAAACACTTATATCTCGCAAACTCAATATGATTGAAAGTAAATTTATTTCAGAATGACTACAGAATCCAATGATCCCTGATTGGACGAGTCCTAAATATCCCCTGGTAACCAGCCCTGCATAACTAAATTGCTAACAAGTTAGAATTTAAACTCTCTAGGTATGTTTTAGGGGTATCTGAGCCCAAAACCGAGCTGAAGCTAAATTCTGACCCGTTACTAGGGGTTAGCATCTGCTAATTTTTTTAGTGGTTTATCAGTGTTGTGTTATCAAATTAAAAGTTAGCAGATTAGCGGTTATTGAAGTTAACAATTTGGTTAGCTGTGCCTACCACTGCCATTTCATATGCATAGTTTGCTATATAACTCCTCATTAAGTATCAATAAATCACTGTAGGAAAACTTTAAAGGTTAGTCTGTACAGCAGATTGTGTATAAATACCTTTGTTGTATAATTTGCCAAAGCTGTGACTGCGGTCAATCCCAGTAGCTCCTGATAATGGGAACAGTACAACAGTATGATAGCCAGCATTAACACACAAATAATACATAATTTAACATTTAGTTAACACTAATGACCAAACGGATCACAGGTTGACAGGTTCTGCAAGTGTCACATGAATCTTACTCTTGTAAAAGAAAGGGATGATATTCACTAATTGTATATAATACAGCAAGAACAGATGGATGCATAAATGTTTAAGAACAAAAAGAAATTAATTCACAAAACATGCAGGTCTCCTGTTTAAGTCTCATATTCTGAATCTGATACTCGTATGTCAACAACATAATACGAGCAGAACAGTACAAGCCTTTGTGGGAGGTTAGCCAGGATGAAATCTTTATGCTGCAGAGAGCCGACTGGATGACCTTGATATTTGAAAGCATAGTCTGTACCAGTTAGTCTATCTGTTCTGGGTGACCACAAATACACAACATGATGACAACCGGTCAGTGCAAAAATCCCTTATACAAGCTGACAAGAACAGTGGTGAGAATATTTGTCTATAGACCAGAATGTGTCATCATCACTGAGAAATTCCAGGAAATTTGTTTCTACTGAGAGGGAGAGAGCTTGTTTTTTGAAATCAAATGGCGCTTTTCCACTGGCACCAAGAACCAAGCTGTACCCAAGAAAAGATGGTTTTCCATTGAAACTGATGTGAGTTGTACTTGATTCATAACAGCACTGAAATGGCCCTGCTTCCTAGCAGGATCAAAAGCATGACTAAACTAAGCTGGTTGTGCCCCCATCATCAGACTGGTTGAAATGCATGGAGATATCAATGATCTATGGTCATACGCATGGATTACCTGAAGGAAAAAGGGCATATTCTATGTATTATTCATTATTAGTAGTACTGCGATATACTGATGCATTCCCAAGAACTTGGAACATGAAAATTTACATCCTCCTACATTAAAAAGTATTATAGAACAGCTGAACAGAATGGATACATAAGGAAAATTTATGCAAGCTAATGCTAATTCCGCTAGCATTTGATGCTAGCATAACAGCGATTCTCACAGACGTGCTACTGGAAATCAGCACATAGTAAATCATGATGTGCACCATGTAAATAGCGAATATGCATCTCTTTGGTTTTACATTATTCTCGCTCTCCAAACCTAGCAACGCCTTTATCGAGCTGACCCTTCTGCAATGGAAAATCGAAGCGAGCTGGAACAGCGCAGTAACTAGTCTCCGCGGTATAGGTCGGGTGTGGCCTGGTTCTTGTACGTCAGTGGAAACGCGCCAAAAGTGAGCTGTACTTTCAAATCTGGAGCTGCTCCGCTAGCCTTAAAAGTGAATGTCCTCAAGGGAAAGATAAAAGACACAATCGTTCAGGAAATGCCTGGTCATTGTATCAGCTGTTATTGAATGGACCACAGCTTAACCTCACCACTGTCTTTAAAGCAAGTCAGGCATTAACAAGTTCACACAACACCTCTTTGAAGGATATGATTTGGCTCAATGACTAAATGTGACGGAACCCACCCTTTTCTTTGTGGACGGGCTCCTGGGGGTGTTTCCAGTCAGCAGGCAATGTCGCGTTGCACTCCACCCCAAACAGCCCCAGCCTCTCCCTCTCCATGTTCTTCACATTGCAGAACACTCGATTATTGGTGTTCTGCTTTGGAGACATACTGGCCAATCAGATAAACCTACTCAGATACACCACCTGCTTGTGGTAGTGTTCAGATTTGATATTCAGTTATCAGCATGATCCCTCAGGCACCCCATTGTCCATCTGCTATTGTCTAAGCAAAACAAACTCTTGTACATATCCATTGGATTTGACCACAAATCTGTATTGTAGGGTAATTCGACCAGATGTCACCTAATGTGGCCCTTCTTAACATCTCCATTTTGGCTTTGTTTAGAAGTGCTGTAATTAAGTTTACCAGTTCAGAGTCCTGCCATGAGCGTAATTAAATTTCACTTCAACTGATGCATAAAATACATGACCATTTCACATTGCCACATCTGTGATAAAATGTTTTAAGTAATAATGAGAGAAACAAAACTTGGGATCATACTGGTTCTGGAATTATCACTGAAAATCAGAGCTTAACTGCTTAACTGCCGCCTCATTGGCTAAATTTTTTCCCCCATTGGTTTAACTCAGGTGGTGAATGACAATACAAATCAAGTCCCACCTACCACAGGTATAAACCCCTCTTTTTCCCATCACTAGTTGTACAGTACTTGTGAGCTGCTAGTTTCTTGAATCTTAGGAATGGTCTGCATGTAAACACTGAGATAAATGTATAAACCATTATGGCTCTTTCAAACACAAAACAGATGTCACACTGGCTCCGTTCTTCTATCCAATTAAAAGACACAGTTACTGCAATCACATCCTCAGAGCGCCGGTGACATGCGTGGGCTCAGTGATGACAGGGAGAGCGGGGACACGTGCCTTGATGGACATGAGGGAGCGATCCTGGTTGTTGGGGACCTGGGGCAGGGGTGGCCTGTTCTGGGACAGTGTGTGGTAACTGGGGTTGGAGTAGAAGTGATGGTAGCCATGGGGGATGTCTACGGAATAACAGGAGGAATGCAGTCAGTGACCATTTCCCCCCCTGTTGTTTGTGATCAGTGTTCGTGGTCAGTTTCTCCGCCACTGTGAATGCTGATTGTGCAGGGTGACCAGATGATCCATCTCAGGGAGGACACTTTGAGCTAGGACAGGATTTGTAAACTACAAGCTCCTACATTTCACAAGCATTCAGTTCTTGTCCCGATAAGTCAGTCTCCCATAATCATGCATGAATCAATAATGTTAATGTGAAACAGCTGGATGAGTCTTTCTATCAAGGAATGAACAAGTCAAAGCACAAGAAGAACTGAACTATTTAGCTAAGTACAGGATCCTTTCAGTTTTGAAGTTGTTTGTAAAACCTGAAGTAGCTCAAAGTGTCCTCCCTGACAAGGATTATCTGGTCGCCATAGTTGGCGATCAGTTTCTCCCCAGCTGTTTGTGAACTCCATTAGCTACCAGATTCTCTCCAGCGACTTGCACTAATATATAGCTTCAGTCATAACACTGATCAGCTTCAAAAGTTAATATTTGCTTATTGGTGGCATTGTAGACTTGCACTATGCATGCTGTGACCTATTCACCCAGAAGGAACACACCTGGCATGGTGCACTCCAAGCTGGCCGCATGGCTGGAGGAGAAGACCACGGCGGGCACGGTGCTCTGCTTGTCCTTGCGCCGGCGCCGGTAGAGCAGGAGAAGGGCGAGCAGCAAGGCCGCAAAGACCACCAGCGTCGTGATTCCAGCAACGGCACCCCATGAGTCCCGCTCCACCGGAGACATCACGCTCACTACCTGCCCTGAAGTTGGGGGGGGTTGCTTTTTGGCACTGACAACCAGTCCTATTTGTTGTAACTGATTTACCATCTTCAGTACTGTCGTCAGGTGACTAAATGTAGCTAAATGTGATAACACATCATATTCATGTAAACAACAATCAGATTAAATTTTGTGTAATCCTAGAAGACGGGATGTAATTCTCACTTCTGCGTGTGAGTAGGTGAACTGATGTCTCTAAATGGCCCATGGTGTGTGTGTTTGTAAGTGTCTGCCCTGAGTTGAGTTGGAGTCCCCTGCCCTGTGTCTTTAGTTTCCTGGAAGAGGTTCCAGGCTCACTGTCATCCTCTACTGCACTGTTTCTGGTTCTTGCAGACAGTTGGTTCTCGTTTTAGCTCCCTTCGAGCTCCCTGCCAGACAGTCCACACTTTTGCTCCCTTCTTGCTCTCAGTAGGAGAGAAAAAAACGTGAACCATCTGGTCCCCGAGGACTGGATTGGGAAACACTGCACAACCAGATAAGGTATTTTGAAGATGGATGGATGGATTCATTCTTACAAAAAACAGCAGTGTTACTTACCCACTTTGCAGTTGGTTTCCAGCCCTGAATCACACACACACACCCCGGTGCGGTGATCGCAGCTCGCGTTGGGTGGACATGAACAGGTGTGAGCACAGTTTGGACCAAACATTCCAGGGGCGCACTCTGCAAGCAAACGAGCGCCAGAGATGGCATGAAAAGAGATAGGACACCAAAAGTTAGGAATCTTTACTGTCACGTACAATAAGCAGCAAAATTTCATGTAGCAGCAATCTTGCCAGGAATACAGCATAAACAATATACGCAGACATTAAAGGCTGACAATATAGAAAAATACAATTTAGAAAAAAGTATGAAACCAAAAATATGTATAGAAATTTAAGCGCAGTATTTGTAGAACAGTGCAACATGCCAAATTGGTACAACCGAGAGAATTTGGGATCATTTTGCAAGAAAAAAAAAACTCAGAGGACAAAGTTCAGCACCTGGATACTTACTGGACTGGCAGTAGGGACCTGTGTAACCTACTGGGCACAGGCATGCTCCGGTCACATGACTGCAGGACCCTTCACACAGGCAGCGCAGGCTACAGCCTGAGCCATAAGTCCCCTGGGTGCAGCCTAAAAATGCAGAGAATAATCAGACAGACTGCCTATGACATCATAGTGTCATACACACAAACTAATCAGCCCCGTTAGCTTATTTCACAATGGCATGTTGTACATGATGTTTGCTATCAGTCTACTGAGGGTATGGTTTACACTCTGTGGTACCCATTGGGCATAACACTGTTTCGGTGAGACTAGGCCTGTCTGACGGTGGTTTATACATATGAGTCTGGATGTGAAAGGGACAATGACAGGACTCATCCTCATGGTGGCGCAATGGCACACTTCCATGTAGTGGTTTCAATAGTGTAAACCAGTGTAAACTATTTAATTTCGTTCCATGAATCATTCCATGCAGTTAGCTGGGGGCTGATGCCATTTTCATTGCATACATTTAACAGACTCTTTTATCCAAAGTGACTGAGAAAGCAATGTGTTCTTTTCCTGTTCCTGGTGGTGGCACTCTAACCTTTGTTTTGGCTACCCCTGCTGGTGGCTTGTGTAATTGTTGTCTTCTCAGATTTTCAAGATTGGTTTCATCTGTGCAGATTCTTCAGATGAAGCCTGTCTGTGTTTTGTTATAAAAGGAGTCCTGCCCGGTTTGAACGGGACGCGGGAGAGCAGCCCTGATTCCAGAGGTCTTTGTTATGAGCCCTGGTTATGCTAATTTAAGTGGCTTTAGTGCTTGACTGTGCAATAATAGATTGTGAGCCAATTTTTTCTATGTCTGCTTTATGTTGCGGTTGGTGGTGACTGACTGCAACATGGGTCAGACAGTCCCTGGGTCAATTAGGAGTCAAGGTCGCTCCAGAAGCCCAAGAGAGTGACATCACTCTGCTGACCACAAGACCTGAATCAGCAAGCTTCCGATTACAAGCACGCAATTGTAACCTGCAGAGCCACACAGTATCCCAAGATGACTTGCCTCACTTTAGCCTTAAGCTATAAAGTGACCACTTAGTTACAGTTGTTGCTTAAGACAATTAAAGGAAATTTTTAATGAAAGAGAATTTCTCCAGAGTTAAGTATGAGATTCAGGTCACCAGTGTCACACCTCCAGGCCTGGGCTAATGTGTGACGGAAGGGTTACCTTGGTTACACAGGGGTCCAGTGTAGCCTGGGTCACACTGGCACCGCCCAGTGACGTGGTGGCACGGGGTGGAGGAGTGGGCACACAGGGGACATGATGAACTGCACTGTGAGCCATAGAGACCTGGGCTGCAAACTGGGAGAGAGGCAGGAAGCCAAGGAGAGGCACACTGGGTGGGATCTTCACTAATTAATACCCATAAAATTGTCAAAGCAATGGATTAGCAACAATATAAAGCAAAAAAGCTGCACAATAATGTTTAAGAAATGGATTTATGACAGGAAATCAGACGATCCTGGGAAGAGAAAATCTTAGGAACTTCCTTGAGCAGCCAAGCAACCAATTACTATTATTCTTATTTCTTTTATTATAAAAATGTGACAAAAGAGAAGTGACAAATCTGAGAGAGAGCAGATTCCGCACTTACTTTGACTACAGTGTGGACCCTGGTACCCGGGATTACACACGCAGCTCCCGCTGTGTGGCAGACAGGTGGCGCTGTTTTGGCAGGAGCAGCTCTGGTTGCAGTGGCGCCCCCAGGATCTCGCTGGGCAGGGCTGGGCACAGTGTTTTCCTGATGGGGCAGGGTGAACAGTCAGTAGGGCCAGTGGGTTTAATGAGTCACTGCAAATGTCTGCAGCAGCCGTGAGGTAACCGGGTGTAGAAGAGAGCAGCTTCGAGGACCTGCCCAGCCGGGGAGACACTGGCACTGGCCGGTGGATTGGTGGCAGCCATCGGCATGCAGGCAATCACATTGCAGCAAACACCCGGGACCGTAGGCACCTCTCTGCATACATGGGCACAAAGGGAGATTGACATCGTTACAATGCAAAACACACCATAGGTGTCAGTATTCAGACATTTAACTGAGGATTACAGCATGCCTACTGATGCAACATGGGTTCAGACTTTCAGGCAGCTTTGTGCGATTAACAATTAGTGCCGGGTTTGATTAAACTAAAAGTAACACTTCTCAGCAATGCATTATAGACAAATATTAATTCAAGATACCGGACATGGTTGGTCACACAGCGCCCCCTGCCACCCAGCAGTGCATGTGCAAGTGCCATCTATGGGATCGCACAATGCCCCATTTGCACACTGACACGTTCCATTGCAATTTGGACCCCAAGTGCCACCCGAGCATGGGATGGTACAGTCCAAGCCTTTCCATCCTAGAAAGAAAATCAGAGAATATCACGGTCAATCCATTTGAAAACTACTAGTATTTCAGATCTGTTGACAGGAAAATTTAAAACTGGCTGCGACTGAAACTGCAACAGAGCAGGTCCCAGATGGGGGCGCCAAAGTGAAGGGAATGTGGGGCCTCACCCTCTTTGCAGATGCAGGTGCCATCAATGGGGGAGCACGCCAGGGCATTTGCACAGGCACAGCTGAGGGAACAGTCCGTCCCGTAGGAGCCCGAAGCACACAGACTCTCACAGTGGTCCCCCTGCGGAACACATGGCAGACTGGCTCACTCTCTGCACACCACATCTCGGCACGACACCAAAAGGCAGAGCTTTCATTGCTCAAATCCAGCATATCACTCCAGATGTTTCTCATGTGTGATTTCCTGATGGTGGCATGACATCACATCCGGCCTTCAAACTCCCTCTCCGCCTTCTAGAAACACCAACACCCATCTGTTCCAAGAATAACTAGCCTGATGTCACTCCGCGTTCACTGAATGCCCTTAATGCTGCTCACTGCCTGCTCCTTGTACAGTCTGATTAAGTGCTTGCTTTATTTGGAAGGTAGTGTGTAGCTCTGGCTCCAATATTGCTTACACTTGTGCCTGGGCATTTTCTGGAAGCTCAGCCAAGCTGTGCTTATGCCTACTTGACTGCTGTATGTTTGTAATGTGCTATTTGCCTTCACTCGTATGTCGCTCTGGACAAAAGTGGCGGCTAAATAAAAATTAATGTAAATGTATAAAAATCCCTGCCAAAGTCCATTGTTAAATTCCAGTTTTCTTCCACAGAAGGGCCATGGTCACGGTCATGGTCTCAGTCACAGTCACGGTCACGGCGAAAGTCACTTACGGTGTAGCCTGGCGCACACCAGCAGCGCCCGCTGACGCTGTCACATGTACCCCCGTTCAGGCACAGGCAGGTTTCCTGGCAACCGTGGCCGTAGTAACCATGCGGGCATGTCTCGTTGCAGAAGAGCCCCGCCCAGCCAGGGTAGCATGTGCACTCGCCCTTCATGGGGTGACAGCTGCCAAGGAGAGATGGGGGAACTACAGCTTTTGGACCAAAGACAGCATATTATATTCATCACCCCCTGTGCGACTGATTATTTATGCCCCCAAGGGTCTGAGAATGGGGCCCCTTCGATAACCTTTGCTGTTGCCACCCAAGCACCCTTAACTCCCCCTCGACAACTTCTACAACCCTCCCCCCACCCCAGTTGACAATTGACAGCTGACAAAAATTCCTTTGCAGTAGGGGGCAACTGAGAGCTGAAATAGCCCAAAGGCCTCTGACCATGTCAATGTGCCTCTGCCTAGATCCAGCCCTGGTCTTTACTAAATATTAAAACCACGTTTCCCAACCCGGTCCTACCAGCAGCTGAGAGGGATCGAAAATGTGGGCTGTCTGTGGGTCCCTGAGGAGTGGGATGGGAAACATTATAAAAGATGAGTAATAAAACAAAACCTGCTGACATCAGCCACACCGGGGCTGCCCACCTGAGCGTGTTTCCGCGGTGACACTGGCAGTGAAGATTGCAGTGCAGGCCGTACATCCCCTCCGCACACATCCTGTCCTGGCACCGGGGACCCCGGAAGCCCGGCTCACACAGGCAGCCCCCGTCCACATGGTAGCAGCGCGCCCCGTTGGCACAGTCGCAGGTGCCCTGGCAGCCTGGGCCATACGTGCCCACCGGGCATTCCTCGTGGCATCTGAGGACGGGAAAATTTCACCGTTACCCTGTGACACCACAGGCAGGGGTCACTCAGTGAGACTTTCGTACAGAACAGCCAACTTGAACTGGCTGAAGATGATGTAATTTTACATAAAATTACCTGCCGAATAATTAAAATACAGATACATATATTAACTGGTTATATCA
This sequence comes from Mormyrus lacerda, assembly GCA_015163995.2. Taxonomy (NCBI): domain Eukaryota; kingdom Metazoa; phylum Chordata; class Actinopteri; order Osteoglossiformes; family Mormyridae; genus Mormyrus; species Mormyrus lacerda. The sequence goes on along the minus strand of JAABNX020000151.1, from coordinate 15,966,887 downwards.
AAACAGGAAGGAGTTCCTGTCCAAGAATCTGTCTGATGCCACACCCATTGCACCCTACAGGGGACAATACCTATCTCCAGTGAAGCCGGGAGTGCACTGACAGTGTCCATTCTCGGGGTCACAATGCCCTGTGTTGTGACACACACACTCATGGGTGCAGTTGGCCCCAAATCTGCCCTGGGGGCAGCGCTCGGTGCACATGGGTCCCTGGGGGGTCAGAATTAGACAGAGAGAAGAGAGGAATGAGGCAGGATGGTCACCGAGGGTCCTTCAATTCGCAGGCCCTTAGTACTTTATGTGTCACTCAAGGGTGTAACTTTGGACTGAACATTGGGGGGGGGGGGGGTCCCCACCTACTGATCATGACAATATTATTATTTTTTTTTTTGGGCCGGTTCTGATTATTGGGGGGGTTGCAACCCCCTATGGTCCCCGATAACTTTACACCTATAGAGGTTTTCTGTAATAAAGACAATACATATCAATTCATTTATCTGACAGCTTCGTCCAAAGCAGCTCACAGTAGAGGGAAGAGTCACTACTTCCATTGGTTACCAGGGATTAGACCGGCAACCTTTGCATTGCAAAGCACGATGGTATATTTTTCAAGCTATACAGTATGAATGACAGACTACCCTCTGTTTCTAATGAGTAGGATCAGCAGGTGAATTAAATGATTCAAACAAACTGTACTAGTAACTGTGAGACAACCAAAATTAATTGACTAGCACCGCAAAATGTTCCCCCTCCCTCCATGGGCATACCGTCCAGCCTGGCAGGCAGGCACAGATCCCTGCCCCCTGGCAATAGCCCCCATTCTGGCAGGGGCATCGTCGATGGCAACTCTGACAGGGCTTTTCACACCTGAGGAAGGGGGACAGTTCAGATAAATCATTAAATAGGCACAAAGTCGGATATTAAAATAGGGACCCTCCTGCACTAGGTTGGTGCAGTCTATCTAGGTTGGTCTTTGGCAACCCACAGACAGTCCATATTTTTGCTCCCTCCCAGCTCCCGATGTGTCTAGGGAGCAAAGATGTGGACTGTCTGTGGGTCCCCGAGGACTGGATTGTGAAACACTGCCCTAGGGGGATCTATCGGTAATGTTGGCAGGCCCCGTTGAAATTTATTTCTGGCTATGGGCCTGTTAATATCAGAAACTGATATGGCGACTTAGTAATGTAAAGTGAACTGCATTTAGCATGCCGTGTTTAGCCAAAATTTTTATTTTATATGGCAGCGACTTTCACTTGCAATCAGTGTTCGGACTTGGATGTTAGAAATGCCGCTGGTTCCATATCAGTGTTACTGGCTTTGGCACATAAATCCATAAAACATGGCCTCACATTTCTGCAGGTTGATGTAACGTGAAGTTTTTCGGAGAAAACACTGTGAAATGTGGTTTCAATCTCAAGCCACAGTTCTTTTTTTATTTTGTTAAGTGACTAGAGATCCAACAGTGTCGTAAGTTTTAAAACTTTGTATGGGCTTGCATTTCTAATAAGGGTGGAAAAGTGCAACAAATGCTAACAATCTAAATTTCGACAATCCTTTAAAAATCTATCCTAGGAAAGGTAAATACATCAGAATAATTTCACAAAGATTTCCTGGCTATTTCATTGTGGCACATTCAAGAAGGGGAAACACATGGATTAACAATTACTGTGTTTTGTGTCTTGGCAATTATGCCGCGCATTTTAAAATGCAGAGGTGCAGTACACACAAGCATGCCGCGTTCATCTCATTATTTAGAGTCAGTCCAAATTCATTGCATTTAAATCATAAGCAACATTCTAGAAAATCAAATAAACAAACTTACAGGGTCCCAGTGAAACCCTCCTTGCAATAGCACTCCCCCGTCTCTTTGTCACATGACCCTCCAATTCCGCACAAGCACGTCTGTAGACAGTCTTTTCCAAATGACCCCGGAGGACAGGGCTCCTCGCAGTGTCGGCCAGTGTATCCGTGGCGACACTGGCAGGAGCCGGAGAGGGGATCACACTGTCCCCCATTCTCACACTTGCAGAAATGGCTGCAGTCATCACCCCAGTGTTTCTCATCACAGTCTAGAAGAGAAACAGACCATTACACATGTGACTTTGGATTAATGTGAAGAGGAGCGTGGAGGATCCGGGGCGGATGTCTGCAGCTGCAGCACAAGGCCTGTTGTTTAAGATGAGCTTTGATTACTTCATAGTTGCCTCATTGAAGCCCACGATATATTATACCGACTGATGAACATACAGGAACACATGGCATTTGACATTGATGATGACATAACCGCAATGCACTATGTCTAATTTGGCATTAACTTTTACATATAGTGTTACACAGTGTGATACATTTGTGACATGCAGATTTGCATGGAGCTGAGAAAGATAAATGGGGCTGAAATCAGGAATTCTACTGATGTAATGCTCAGGGAGTGCGATTCACACGCAGGGATTAGATTTCGTTCGCGTTGGTGTAAAGGGAACCATCTGATGAGGCTTTGATGTTATGCGAGGCCGGCTATGTCTCTCACCATATCCCACGCCATTCATATGTTTGTCAGATGAAACAAAAGGTGTAATATGAAATACAAATGCGAAACACCCAAAATTAAAAAAAAAAATAAAGATAGTGAGCTCTATAACCAACATATAAAGCACCTAAAATTTCGGAAGGAATCTGCAGCAGCTGTTTTCACTTTTTGTCCATGAGACCTTTTTGGCTTTTGTCCCAAATATGCAAAGAGTGGGAGTTTGATTATATCCTAACCGGAACCTTTTTTTTCATCACCTAGTTAATTGTGTCGGAAAATGTCCAACACATCAATTATAACAAATATTTCCCTACCAATGAGAAACATAAGCATTTGCATTAGATTTACTAAAGAAAATAAAGATATATTATCTTAGTTACAAATTTATTGCTTTCCAAGTCAACATAGAGGATTTATTTTGAATTCACTTATTGTTTTCTATGCCTGCCAATTCTCAGGCTCTTTCTTCTGTACATGTGTACTTCGTCAGATTACTCAGCCAGTAATCCAATCAAGTGTAAATTTCTTGGTGTGTGCTGTCACATTACTTCTGTCGTCCTTGATTGCATGTCATTGCTTTGTGATTAGTTTATTGAACTTACTCCAATGCATGCTTTTATTGTTAAGCTAATCATGAAAATCGGCCTATAGGGAAATGTTCAAGAACCTGGGAAAATTCCATGCATTCTCCCAGTGCATTCTCCCCCCCCCTTTATTATCACCCCAGGTCTTCCCTAGCACACAGCTTAATGCCCTTTAAGTTATACCCTACTGCCGACTGCTAAAAGCAGCTCGACACGCAAACATTCAGGAAAATATCACATCTCAAAAGACACAGAATCCATAAAAAGGGTTTTTAAGGCCAAAAGCTGCAAAAAAGACCCCTTCTGTGCTCCTTTCACAGAATCCCTCAAATGGCATCGCATTATACCCATTCCCTAACAGAATTACAAGCAGTGCACTTCGCCTTCCTGAATTTTTGTTTTCTGGCCAACAGGAAATAGAGTGCAGGTGAAGGAGAGCTTGGACGGCTGCTGCTGCTGACCAGAAGTCCAAAGTAACGACTCTTAAATACCCTAACTGAGGGTTCTGGGAATCCACGCAGCGGGTCTGTGCCGTTAGGAGGGCGGCCCAGTGTGAATGTTCGGTTACGTGCCAACGCACATGAGGCTACTACCTACTTACCGCTCGAGCAGTCTTCCCCATGCCAGCCGGTCTCACACTGGCAGCGGTCTGGGGCCAGGCAACGCCCGTGCACACACTCCTTGGTGCAATGAGCTGCCAGATCGAGGAGACAGGGATATGACACAGACAGGTTCTAATCCATGTTTTCCGGTTTTCACCATTCCCCGTCTCCATACCAAACTAAAAAAGCTCTTCCAGTTTTCATTTCCTGGCTAAAACTGGCTGAGGAACGACATATATTCCTGTCTTAGAATCAGTCTGCAGTAAACAATATTTTAAAATGAGCCCCTGATTTTCTAAGTTAGTTCATTTGGAGGTTTAGCAGGTCCCAAATGTTTAGAAGCTGAAAACTAGCCTAAGGTCCTTGGCACAGAGTCTGTGGGGCAGAAATGTTAATTACATTTACTGCATAAATTATGTTTGTTAAATCTAAATAACAATTTTACACTGCACTTAAACCACTGGGAGGGAACCACTGCCGACGACTTAGATTAACTGGAAGTTACCTTTAAGTGCCTCTGCGATTGAATTTCACCACCTTGGCTTTCATTTAATGATCCTAACAGAGTGGGAGATTCCTTCCTTATATCTCTCCCCCAGTACTTACGGACACATTTTTCCCCACTCTCGTAATATCCAGGGCAGCACTGGTACCTCCTGCGGTAATCCATCTTCACGGCCTGCCGATAAGCGGTCTTGTACGTGATCCTGTGCGTGATAAGACAGAATGCAGCTTCACCAACTCGGATACCCTGCACGTGGCGGGTCGGCTGAGCGAGCGATACGCACTTCTGCGGGTTGCACCCGTAGAAGCCCCAGGCATTTGCACAGGGCTGCGTGGATATCTGGGCGAAGGGACGGCTGTAGGACTCCTTCACCGATGTGGTGTAGCTGGGAGGAGAGACAGCAGATTCACGCATCAGACATATAAATACAGAAACAGTATGTAAGTACGACATTTTAACATATGGCCTTTGACGACGGCTCTTCCCCTATCTGATTAATCTCTTTTGTTCTTGTTACCTCTCCCACAGGCTGCACACATTGGGGTCCCTGGGGTTCAAGAGCCACGCGGAATCGAGGAAGAAGCAGAGGAAGAAGAGAGTACAGCGACTCTTCATGGATCTCACCATCCTAGGAAACAAGACATCGCAGAACTTGTAACTGAAAAATTGCAGGTTCGAATCCCTGACCGACAAGGCACCGCTGAGGTACCCTGAGCGAGGTACCGCCACCAAGCACTGCTCCCCGGGCGCTGAATTAGCTGCCCCCTGCTATGTCACATTGGCACATATGGGTTAAATGCAGAGGACACATGTGAGTGTTGTGCACTGTGTCCTGTGGTGTGTCAACAATGACAATTGATCACTAAAGTCACTAAATTCTAAATTCTAAGAAATGTCTCCCCAATTCAGACAGCAAAGGACACCTGCTGAAGCATAAGAAGGTTTGCTGCAAGGGTCCCGAAGCAAAGCCCTGCTATAACCGGACTGTGTTTTGGGGCCAAAAGCTCACAGCTGCTGCACGACAAACTGCATTTCAGAATCATTCGCAGGATCTCCTCACCATTGTATGGTGTGGTCAGTTATCTGCAATAATACAACTAGTGGGACAATGCCTGTCAAAGTGATTCATGGAGGAAAATTCCAGAACAAGAATATATATTACGTTCATATGCTTTAAATATTTGTTTTCTAAACATGCTACACCGAACAATATAAACTATGGTTAAAAAAATTCCAAAACATCCACTTAAATATAAACTAAGTGTGAATGTTCTGTATTGACGAAATTCTTGATTAAGTGATATTATATAAGAAGATTTATGGACAGTTTGGAAGTTTAAGCTATTATTAGCAGGCTATTAGGCTATAATAAAGACTTTTGGTCTGTATAATTCCAAATGCTCCTTCGTGAGCTGCAGGATATTTACAGCATGCGACTTTAGACGAATTTGAAAGAGAAAAGTTCTGGATTAAGACGAAGCGAGGCTTAATCGCCTCTCATATCATCAATCACAGCTGCCACCGGCCCTCACACGCTGGCACAGCGGCAGGCTCCTCCCCTGTCAACATGCAGCTTGTGCACACATCTGGATCCCATCACCGGGCCCACCCTCGGGGCCGCGATAGCCGATGGCTGGCGGCGGCTCACAAGGAACTCTCAACTGAGGGCTCCCCAAGAACTCCCGAGGAAACAGCCCAGATCTGCCCTCGCGGGCCTTTCGTGGCTCGATCACCCACGACGAGAAAGTCGGCTACTTTCTCCGACGTTGGGTTGGAGTCTCACACTGGTTCCTGCTTGTTTTGTTTACTTTTCCTGAAAAGAGCAGCTTATCTCTGCTTTAATTTTATGTTGCTGTGAAACCAGTAGTCTGAATATCCAAGTATTTTGCTGCATAAGAGGAAATACCGTTATCGTACCGTTATCTGGGATGGGATGCTTCTTTTGATGAATTATACACTACATGGCATATAATTAGAAGGCTTACAGAAAAAAAAAGCCAAAATAGTGGTAATATAAATTATTTAATTTCACGTGTCTTTCCATCCATTATCCATTCCTATTTTCCAATAATTCAAACAACTGTTTGTCCTCCTTGGCAAATCACATCACCCAAAATCACCTAGTGGTTTTATCCTATAACTACAGATCATTTGACCTTCAATTGTAAAAAAGTCATTCAAATTTGGCTAGCTGAAAAAAATGAAAAAGGGACAAAAACAAGAATTAAAAACAAAACTTTAAAAAAGGAAGGCAAATGTTTCTTATTAAGAGAAGCAATTGCCTTTATTGGTCCCCATATTCGAGTGGGTAATTAATTTGAAAAAGGTTTTTTCCCCCTCGTATTACTGCATTATGTCTTGACCACAGGAGTGTTCACATGTGCTGTTAAACCCAACATGACTGCTACAAACTCAAAAAGATGAAAAAAAGCAACTTCTGTGAATCACAGTTAAAGTTTGAAGTAAACACCGACTGTGAGATACATTATGAAGCAGTTAGGGTGAGTTAACTCCTCCCGTAGACATATTTTAGATTATTCTGTGAGACCTTAAATAAGAAAAGGGCACACAAAGCACATGTTTACAACAAAATAGATTTGAATAAAATTTGTGGAACCAGCAACAAACAAAAACTGTAATTAGTTCTGGATAAACAGCGATCTTAATAAGGAGGTTCATATCGAGTAAACAAGGTGACATCACGGCTTTGGTCAGAGGCTCAGACATGTGGTATAATCTAACACAGACTATGTGCATCTTCTGGAAAGGAAATATCCACATCCACATTTAAGGTCCAGCTATTGCCATTTGTTGAGCTTAGCTCATGTTGCTGTCATAGAGGCTGCTTTGGGTGCCCAGTAAGCGCTGAAGACACACACATTTAAATGGTGCACCCCTAAAGCAATACACATGTATATAACAAAACAAAGTTTTCATCACTAGTAACTACTGACAGTCTTTTTAAATAATTACATAATTTTCTTTTTTCAGCCCTATCTATGGAGTGTTCAGGAATTGCTGAAAGTACCATGAGGCAGCAATAACACTTAGAAATTGAGTGAATTTAACCATCGCCACTCCACCCCACAACTTATACAACAACCTCTCACTATAAAAACGTAAAAAAAATGGGTGGAGACCACAGATGTAGACCGGTGTTTCTCAATCTGGTCCTCAGGAACCCACAGTTGGTCTACTCTTTTGCTCCCTCCGAACTGTCATTTCAAAACCTCTCCGAAAATCACCCAAGTACTTGCAGCAAAAATACCTGTGCATTTTTTGACTCAACCACTATCCCGTCTTGTTTGGCTAATCAATACCTTATTGAGTCAAATCTACTAATTAAGTTAATTAATTAACTGAGTAGGTGGTGAATTGTAACAAATACATTGAATGGCTGAGGTGCCCCTGAGGAGAGGTTTGGGAACCGAATCAGTGTTCATCTAGACATCCAGCTAAATATCAGTAGATTTTTGGATATCGGAGGAAATTCTCGTGACGT
>JAABNX020000151.1:15910594-15924199 GCA_015163995.2 Mormyrus lacerda | reverse complement strand
CAGTGGACAGCAGACAGCACCACCTTAAGGGACAAAAGGGACTTCCGATCAAGATCAGTTACGAATCAAATGAACGTGTTATATAAATGCTTCATATATATATAAAATGCTCTTAATTTAATGAAACACCGAGGTCCAGCATAAGTCAGGGCCGAAAAAGATGCGTCATCCTCCAGCAAATCTGCCGCTCGCCGTCGCCCCCATCCACCAGCTGGCCGCACATTCTCCTCTCCTTACTCACCCACAATGGTGCTCTTATATTCACATCCCGCTAGCATCCATTTCCTTTTGTGCAGTCAGAAGAACAGATTTCAAGAGGAGGGGAAAAAAGACAGACATTGTACTAGATGGAGACATTTGGAGATGGATTTTTTTTTTTTTTAAATCATGGACAAGTCAGTCCCCATTTACCCAGCCGATCAAACCTAAGTACAAAGGACTCATGACTTTAGAGATGAGTGCTCTATATGAGCTGTGAAACGGGTAAGGAAAGTTAAGCTGAAACATAATTCTGATAGCAGATTCCACAACATGGCAGGTATGCAACATTGGCTTGGTAAGCAAGCAGACTTCCACCTGTTGGATATAACGGTGCATTACAGACTCCGTGAAGCACTCCAACCCTGGTATAAAACATCACATGACTTGCTCTTGGACAAAGATCTTTAACTAGCCCGTTTTAAAAACCTTCTCAGCAGAACAAATAAAATAGGCTACTTAAAGTTTATGATCGCAACCATCCTTCAAATGGATATGGGGCATTCATTGAAATTGAATAAAACCAAACAACCTCTCCTTTTAGGTCAACTTGTCTATTTAATATATAAAATACGGTAAAACATACGCAAAAAGGGAAAGGTGTCAAGGGACAAATGGATACTTTGGTACAATAACAAACACTTTGTAAAAGCAGTATAGAATTTTAATAACATATCAGTGCATACTTTGTTTATGAAAATATACACAAATTGTATATCATTCTCCAAAAACAAAACTTTTTATTTTTTTATTTATTATATATATATATATTTTTTACAAAACTCAAAGCAGACTAGCCAAACACAATATATTAGCTATAATTTTCTTATTTTAAACCTTTTTCTTCCGTTACATCTTGTGATTTATAATCCCATTGATAATATTTTTCTTTTATATATTTATATGGATTACTGATCCATATTTTGCTTAATACCATGCATTTATATTACTGAAATCTTTGTGTCTGATCAGAAATAAATTAAATGTGCACTTGCCACTTCATGTATTAACCAGTTTTTTAAACATTAGACTAAAAATTGCAGCATTGACTGGTAGTTTTATTCAACTTGTGTTTTGCCTTTACTCCATTATTTATATGCACTAATATTACTACAATTTATTCATAAACCGTGCAATATTAGTTAACACCCCTTTGAAGAAAAAAGGAACAAACAGAAAACAAAAATATACTTTATATAATATTTATATAACAAAAAAAAAATCAAACAAAAGAATTCTACCCCACACAAAACGGCAGAAAACGATTGGCTTTCATTATTATTATTACCATTATCATTATTAGTAATAACAATAACTATAATATTAATAAAAAAAAGACAACAGAACTGTCACCAGCACAAATTAACACTACAAAATGAGTGATATTCTAAAACAACATTATACATGTGAAATAAGGGGCGCAGGTCACCTCTTTAAGATTGTCATTCCTTTCGATTACAATGAATCAGCTCAATGTCAGAACAACAGCTGTTAAGTTTCAGTGCTTAAAGCCAAAGTACCTAAAAGCAGACAAGGCCGGGGCCCATGTCCTCTCTGGCCAGCATGTACCCTGGACTTTGCTTCATTAGTTCGCAGCCAGTTGCGGTAGGTAAGTGTCTCATAGCCTTTGGAGACTGTGTCTTTGTCCATAGACAGCACTCGCTGGTATGCCCCATCGGTGATGTACAAGGTTTCCCTTTAAAACTACCATGCCAGTCTGTACAGCCAGTGCCTCTTACAGTCAGGCTTTTCCTCTGAGGTCTGCAAGCGCGTTCAGCAATGTCCTACAAAGAGCAGGAACGGGACAGCACCGAAGGACGTCGACAGAAAGGGCACGGCATGTAACTTTGGTTGCGAGGACTGCAGTGGAGTGGTGCAAAGTGAACCTGTATTGCTGGCTGATTAATGGAGAACGGTTTCCTCTCACTAGTGAGTGAGAAAGTCCCCTGATTCACGGCAGGTACCATGGCGGTGACCTTAACCTATAGATAGATGCTACAGTCCATAAATTAACCTTGCCGATATCTTCATCAAGTACTTATGAGTGGGTTTGCCAAGATGGGCGGGAGATGTTCGATCGACAACTTTTAGTCTGCCAAAGTGACCTGCAACTGAAAGAGTTGATACTTTATGGGTGAGGTGTGGCCTTTGACAGTACACAGAATACCCACATCACCAAGCTGTTTTTCTTAAAAACCTGCAGCTGCCAAATGATGCACAAAAGGAAAAAAAATTATGTTTCCAGCTTGAATAAAATTTGCAAAGCGAAGAAAAAAAAGACGAAAAAAAAAACAAGAACAGCAGGAGCACAAAACAAAACTGAGCTCTTTAGTGACTTCCAGACAAATTCAATAGGAAAAGGCAGCTCTATCAAGATTGGTATATCTGAGCAGTGCTACTGTACTCATGTGCATGGACATCATCAAAAAGAGACATAACGTTGTGGACATACCACTGCTGAAAACTTTTTTTTAGACACTTCAGAAACTTGCTACTTGTTTGTGCTCTGACCATTTCCTCCAAATCGTCTCAGCCTGAATGCAGTAATACTCAAAATGTTTAGGATGGGGAGGGCTAGGACACTCATCTGCCCCAAGAAGTTTAACCCAAAGGAGGACCCAGTTTCCCTCTCTACCAAGAACCACAATAAAACATGTCGTAGATTCCCAGCCTTCATAAGAAATAGTGAATCCCTTTTCACTAACAATAAACACACTATGAAATACTCAATATACTGTACGTAACAGATAAAAATATTAGACAATTCTGGAGTATTGCAGAATTTCAATACACGTCGTAAAGATAACAAGTAAATAGCTTGTATTTTACAGGAGTCACTTGTCTTTTTTGTGTTTTTTTTGTCTTTACATATCCTCTGCTACTCTACTTCAGAAGTGCAAACATGGGCTTTGGAAAGAGTCTCTGTCCTAGAACCAAACGGACAGCTTCGCCGAGGAGAGGAGAAAGTTTCCGATAAACAAAATGGAGGCTGAGCAGAGGGCTAATGGTGGTAAGCATCACCCTTCGACCAGACGACACAGCTATGTTTTGCCCAAGGCCACTGTGAAGATCAGGTGGCCATGTGGAGAAAACGGAGAGTAAGAGGAGAACAGATTATGCCAGAGAGACAAGGCTGAACGAAGGGAAAAATCCCCTCGCCTTAGGAACAGTACAAGATGGCCTCACTTCCCCCAAGAGTCAGAAGGGGACAAGCTATTGCCAAAACCGTGGCTTTTACAAAGGACAGGGGTGATAGTTTAAAGTGCGCTTTATTAAAGTAAATATTATAAGCTATTCACACAGTCATCTCCTCCATTACCACCTCCTCTGGCCCTCCAGCATTTCTGCTTGGAGCTTACTATTCTGATTTTTATATATCTCCATCCATCCATCCACCCACTGAGAATCAAAAGGTGTATGTATATAATATACACAAACACATGCCATACTGTCAACCGATTCCTAGACATCTGATGAACTTAAGATTTTAAAAGCTAGCGAGATTATATAAAGCCACCTCAATAAATATTTCACTGCTCACCTTCAAGATCAGGGGCTGCTATAATATGACAGCCGTTAGCTGTAAAACGCTGAAAGAGTTCTTCATTTGTTTTTCATTTACAAAAACACCCCTCAGCCCCCTTAAATACAAGCTTTTTTCTTTTTTTTTTAATAAAAAAAACACTTTATTAAATAGCCTGATACTTGATCAATTAAGCAGCCATGAAAAAGAGCAAAAATTATATATGAACTGCAATCAGAAAGCTGAGAAGAGCAATAGTAAGAGGAAATCCAGCTGGATGTTTCTCCCTTTAATATAATGAAGAGATTTAATGGGTTATTAATGGGCTAATAGGGCGAACTGGTGGCTCCAAGGCTAGGGATCTGTGCCAGCAATCGGAAGGTTGCTGCTTCAAATCCTGTGAATGCCAGGAGTGATCCTACTCTATTGGGCCCTTGAGCAAGGCCCTTAACCTGCAATTGTTTTGTCCTGGGTACATGCAACCAGGTCTCTAAACTTCCGAGAACATTTGGGATTTCCACTCCTGCCACTGGGAGAAAAAAAAACTTCACACTGTTCCATTCCATCCGGACTAGTGTGGTGCTGAGGTATCACCCGCCGCATGGCTGCACTCGGGTTCTCATCCCTGAGGCGGTTCGTCGTGTGATGGGCGTGGCAACGCGGTCTATCAGTGTGCACTCCTTACCTCCTCCAATGTAAGGCTGGATATCGTCACTCTTAAAGAGTACAGAAGGCTACAGTTATCTCTCAAAAAAAGAGACAGACAAGCAGATCCCTTTGAGGCAGAGAAGGGAATAGGTTGGTGCCAACAGCAAAACATGTCGGGGGGGGGTGGTGGTGAATTAAACCGAGGTGTATCTGCCCATCGCTGACTCTGTTCTAAAATCTGCATCCCACCAGGCGGCTACCTTCTCTTACACAACAAAAGAAACAGCCCAGCCAGACTCTTGCTTCCAAAAAAGCTGGGTTTACCTTCACTGACTACAGAGAATTCTCACAACTCTTTATGTTGAATTGCCATTCTGATTCTGTAGCCTGCATAGCGGAGCAACCACCCAATTAAAGTATTTGTCGTGCTTCAGATTAGAGAACTGCACGCAAAAAGGCTGTAAGCCAGAAAAATACTTTGAAGCCGACAGCTTTCGCAGTTCTAAGCTTTTTGCGGATGAGGGTCTTGCCAAGCCGGACTGCGTGCGATGGCCAATGTGGGGCGGACGACAATGTTTGTGAGGCCTGTTTGCGAGGAGCAAAAACAACCTGTGCTGCAAAGAGGGGAAAAGAAACAGCAGAAATCCAAGCGGTGATCAGGCCAGTGCTTAGAATGACTCACGTATCCTACGGCTACAGAGCAGTGCAGATCAACAAAGAAAAACCTCAAAGAAAAATGAACTGTGGAATCCAGAGGAAACATAGACCAAACTACAGACCGAACTGAAAACAAAGCTAGAAAGAAGCCCCCTGTCCTTCTTTCACACATATCATCTCTTTCTCTGTTGACCCAGAACTCCCAGCTCCCCCCCCTTCTGTACTGAAGGATAAATATTTTAAAATGAACAATTAAAATTTCATATTTTGCCGCCCCAGGTCCTTAATAAATCCAGACCACTCCAAACAGAAGGGAAATCTCTGGTTTGTTGGGCTCAGTCAATGAGAGCTGCGTGCATGAGCGTGTGTGTGTGTGCGCATGTGTGTGTTGGCAGTGGCAGGAGGCCGCGATGGATGGTGGCAGTAGCATCAGTGTGGAAGGATGGCTGGTTGAGGAGTGGGGGCGGGGCATCATGTACACCTCTTAATTTTGCTTTTTATGTGACCCAAGCATCTAGTCTCATCCGCTTGACGTTGGAGCCCTCTTGCTCCGCCTCAGCTGAAGGCCGCAGGGGCGCCATCGCGGAGCTGAAGTCGGGAGGCCGTGCCTGGGCCCCGTCATCGCGGTCACTGCCCTCGTAGGAGCTGCCGTTGCTGCTCAGGCTGTCAACGGGCGATCGGCCGGTGGTCTCCAGGCGCAGGGCCCCGGGGTACTGGGCGACGGTCGTCAGGACGCCGCCGGATGTGGAGCAGGGGGTGCTGCGGTCCCGGTTTGGCGAGACGGGCTCAGACTTGATGCTCACGTTGGGGTTGGTGTTGACCGTCAGTGTGGTGCCCTGGGGTAAGTGACTCACGGGCCTGAAGGTCAGAGGAGGAGATAAAGGAGAACGTGAGCTGCTGCCTGCTACCGGTCCACAGATGGAGGAGGCGTGACGCAAGCCAGGAACAGAAACAACAGTGTAACGATCCTAACACACACAACACAGTACACAGAAGATGGCAAATGGTCATGTAGCTCTCCCAGGCCCCTTAGCATCTACAATTCCAAGATATCTTTAAAGCACCCAAATATCGTCTAGCCCCAAACAGTCTGCCTGCTTTATAATTAAATGCTACGGTGACCTGCCAAGTCAAGCACCCAGGTCCACCACTCTTCAAAACACAAAAGTCAAGCATATCACATGGTTTAATTCTCTATTAATATGACCATACTGTAATTTGGCTTTGCTTATAATTTCTCACTAACTTTAGCAGGACACTTTTGTCTCAAGTGTGTAGCGCAGTCAAAAACCAAGCAGGATGGAGTTTGTCTAGATTATACACTCAAGTTCCCCAAAGAAAAAAACTAGCAATCCTGGTGAAACGTATCAGGGGAAGCAGGACGACTCTTTTAGACTTCTCGGAAGCAAAGGCGAAGCACTGGAATGATGACGACAGGTCAAAGCACATCATCTACAAGCCATGCCCTCTACATTAGGAGCCACGATGAATTAATATCTCAACGCTAACCCATTCCAGCATTATCATTTCAAATTAGGCAAAAACAAAGACACCAACAAGCAGGAAATGAGTAACTTTATGCGTCCAACACCACTTTCCCCACGAGCTCTGAAGCAGACATACTGGCACGTTCACGCGTTTAAACTGGCATCGTTTCTTGTGCTCCTACAAACGTGACTGTGCATCACAGCCTTCTTTCTGCAGGTGCACTGCACTGACATGGAGGCTGGGCTGTCCTCCCTGAGAACAGCGCGATGGAAAAGACAAGGACAGTGATGGCGGCCCGGCCAGCTGCAGGAACCAAGGACGAGCTGATGCAGAAGCGTATGAATATCCACGGAAGAGTTGTACAATACCAGTTGAACCCTTCATCCCTGCCCAAGAGCAAGTTTGACTGCGATGTCATGCTGTAGAAGGGAAAAACAAGCGGTTTCAAGACCCAACAGTAGAGGGCGACAAACATCCAAAAGCTAATGCAGATAGGAATACGTGAGTGGAGGATTCACATTCACAATTTTCTGCATGATGAATAGGGGGGTCAATAAAAACCCTTTGACGTCCTATATTTTTCTGAAATCTCGGCAAACTGAAAACTTAAATCAGTGTATAGAAATAAGGAAATTAAACCCAATAACTATGATAATGGGTATTGGGAGTTTCAGGATGCAATTTAGATGTGCAAAAGTACATTTCACCCAAATGAAGGGGAACCCACCCCCCCATCCAGCTTTTAAACTTTTTTAAACTTTTCTTCTACACCATTTCACAGAAATGGAATTTAAGTGCTTTTGACAAGTGACTCAACAGTTTATAAAAGGTTCTGTGTTGCCCGAAAAAGTAAGATGCTTTCACAGCTGAAAGTGTAACATACGATGTACGCATTAATGAGACTAAATTGTGTGTAAATGCTGCCCCCTAATGCCAATATTACAATAAGCAAGCACAAAGCAAGGAAAAGCAACATATGCATTCAACTCCACATTATTTACTCTGTTATGCCACAAACAGCTTAGCCACAGTGCATCGAAAACAAATGCATGGTTTCAGTCCATTAACCGAAATCTTTCTCCTGTATGTGTAAATAGCAGCAATGGCAAGAATCGCAGTTCCTGTCACAGAACAATATATAAATATGTGTTACGGGAGGCATGAGCAACTTGTTTTGTCCCTGGCCAATATTTAAACGAGAGCATGTGCTGACTTTAATGCAGCATGTCACCAACACTTGCTGTTAAGAAAACCGAGCACTAAGAACCAAAATCCAAGTCAGGTATCTCTGAAAGAAAACCAGGGTAGAAACTAGGACAGAAAACTATATTTTATACAGGAAGTGACGTAATCTAATTTTTAGAGACTACAACGTTTCTGGTAACATGTTAAACTGTTCAGAAATGAAGCCATAATAATTACCAATCACTCTCAGGTACTTCTTCTGGCCAAGGGGCCTATTTATTTTGGAGAGTCCTGCACTGATGTCACCAATGCAGAGTAAAGGTTGTTAGGGGGCATTAAGTGAATGGGTCAGGCCCTCCAGAAGAGATGAGGAAGCATCTCACACAGACGCACAAAAGCAGCAGATGTCTTCAGAGCACAGTCAGTGTGACGACACTCGAGGCACCAGCAGAGATCCGGAGACTGCGAAGGCCGCCACGGGCTGACTCCCAAGCGCAGCGTGAAATCTCACAGCACTCCTGCTGCTCTTCGCGAGCCCGGGTGCGAGGGAGCCACACTAAACTGATGATCCTGCCACATGACAGGACTCCGATAGTTTGACAAACCGAGTGATGGGCGCGAAGTCATCAAAAGCAAAAAAAAAAAAAAAAGTATATTAATCAGGACTTCCCTCTGGAAGGTTAGAATTTACCATGAAACCACTTTGTACACAACTCCCCACCATTCCTGGCAATTCCCCACAAACCATCCGAAGATCCCACTGGTTCTGACAAGAGTAGCAGGTTATTCACAAATGACACTTACCTTAAGGTTTTCACAAACAAAGAAAAAAAACTAGGCATGAGCCAGCAATATATCATGGTATATGGTATTTCAATTACTGTATATTTTCAAAGTATTTTCAAATCTTGGCAATAAAATTCACTTAGTGGGAGGTGAGGCCGATAACATTTGCTAGTTAGCCACCCATTGCTTGCCGAATTTTATTGCCAAGATTGCAAAATACCATGGTATACGCAAAACAATGCGGAATACCCAAAATACTGAAAACCACTAGCCCAAAGGTTTTTAGCAGTTTAATAACTACCAGAGGCATCCAGGGCAATGGTGATGTGTCCTTTGGTGGTGAATGCGAGCACACAAGCACGATGATTAAAAAAATTAATAAACTATGGGAGTGGCAATATAGTATATTACCATTTAAATGAAAGCCAAGGTCACTGTAGAACTATTAGAACAGCTCAGTGTCTCAGTGTTGGGTGGGGGACTTTTAAAAAATAAAAATTAAAAAAAACGCTGATGTTGACAGTACATGTGAAGCATCTGCATGCTAGAGAAGTAATAAACTACAAATGTAAGCCTGGGCAAACGAAAGCGAGGTGAAATAAAAAAAGAAGTAAAGAGGAAATGACTTTCCCTTAGGAAGAAATAACATAACCGAAAACGGGTAAATGTGCTTTCTTTATGTATTAAACAGACTCATCAGCTCGGTAAATATTCTACCGGGAAATAAAGTTTTTTCTCAGCTTAATGTCCCTAATTATAGCGGCCAATTTCAGCAAAAAGGTAGAGTGTGTATTTAAGATTCTGCTGAAATGGAAGTCGGGTTCAATGTTCATGTAAAATAAATAAATAAATAAACAAAGCGAGCATTTCACCTCACTTATCTTTAACAATTTCAGGGACGCTGCCCCTGGGTAAAACTGCTCCCTGTGCTACATATACAGTTGTATTGGCAGTCTCAGGCATATCGCAGGTTATAGTTTAGTACACTCCCTACCCCCCCACCCCCCATTTAATCCAGTGCTGCAGGCAGTCCCGACCCCACAGTTCTGTCCACTTCACCGCACAGACGTTAAATAGCAGACATGAGCATGATATCACACGGTGCAACACTAATTCACCTTAGGTTTGCAGCAAGACTGGAGATGCAGCTAGACATGTCAACGCTCTGTTTATCCACGCCCCACATGCTGCGAACAGAAGAGAACACACGCAGTTACGGGCGGCTCCCCGGCACACGCTGCAATCAAGAGTGACCTCCGCTTTCTGCGCCAGGGAGCCCCGTCGAGGACGGGCCCCGGCACCCATCGTACACCTCCCCTCCTAGCCATAGTGGGGCAGCCCCATGCCCAGCCTGCCAGTTTAATCTGGGCATTGCTATGGTCCCCTGCAGCAAGTAGCTGCAAGTACAGATGGTGCAGGGCTACCTGCTTGTCTTCTCCATGGCTCACAGTTATGTAAGCATCTTAATAGGCCATGGAATTAGTCTTTATTTTTTATTATTATTATTATTATTATGTCCCTTCACTGACACATACATCCTGTACTTCTAAGGAGCATGTTAGCACTCTTCTAGCATTTTAACTATTACTGCCCGCTTCTTTCTATTATATTATAAGTATAGCTATCAAAGGTCCTACTTTTTCCTCTTTAATCTAAAAACTGTACCAAAGAAATATTTGGGGGAAAAAAGCATGAGAATTTTCTCAAAGAGTTCATTAGCGCACAGAACAGTGTGAGCCAGACTGCACGCAGTAATAAACAGAAAACGAAGCACACGATCTATCTGTCTTTAACTTTTCGGTTTACATTTGAAGGACATATAATATTGAAATCCTGAGAAGAGTTGTTTTCTGTTTTGGGGTCAGTTTTAGCTGAGCCTTGATAAGCTGGAGCGTGCAGAAAGTCGACTAATTCAGGAGACAGAGGCTTGGATCTACAGGCTTTTCATTCTGAATGTAATGATGTGGCCTTTACTTGCATAGCTATGATAATAGAGAGGATGGATGCAGCTGAATGAGGTGTAGCTAGGTGTGCCTTAGATGTTGCCATCAAATGGACTGTGCCATGCAATGACTGTGGGAAGTAAACTCACACTAAGTTACTGAGTGAAGCCAGGTTCAGTTGTTGCTGTTGTTGTTGTTGCTGCTGCTGCTGTGGTTGCTGTTGCTGGGATACTGATGGTTGCTGCTGCTGCTGCTGCTGCTGTGGCAGCTGCTGCTGTTGCCAAGCGGACATGTTGCCTAGCGACAGGCCACCCGGCGATGTGAAAGCCTGGAGTGCTGTGAGATCAGCACTTGTCAACTGGTAATCTGAGATTAAAGAAAAGATACAATAAATGCATATTAATTCATATTGTAAAGATGGGCAAATCGATCCATATTTATCAATGTTTCATGCTAATGTGTTTTAATGTATTTATGAAGTAATGAGATATACATGAATATGCAGAATTTCTTCTGTAAAATAAATGGATTCACATTCTCAGAATTAATTATATTGATGCCACTTTGTCCTTGCCAACAAATTTAAGAAACAGGAGAGATGTGTTAAGAGACGGCTACTGCAAGTGACACCAAATGGGGCTGAGCATGAAGGGGTTACTAAGATCAAGACAAAGTAAATGTTCACAACGGCATAATAATAAGACCTTTTACCTTCAAAGCTGCCCTGAACACAGCATGAATGTTGCCTATTGTGAAATAACTTCCCACGGCCATAAGTGTGTGTTTATGTGCAGTTTACTTTAGATTGGAAAATTACTGTTCGAATTGCAGATAAAGTCTGTATCAGAAAATGAAAACTAGATAATCAGACTGGGCAGATTCACCACGAATCAGCGCACATGAGTCATCTGGGTATGCAGCGTTCATCAGTGCTGCCGTCCCCCAGGTCCCCCCCCAGGCCATCCCCGTGGCGAGCTCCCCGCTTTACCTGTGTTGTAAGCGGTGGGCATGGCCGAGAAGGGCAGTCCCTGGCTCAGAAGGCTCGGTGTTGCCACGGAGACCACCGGCGTGGTGAGCGGTTGTGTCACCTGAGAGCCGCCTAACCGCTGGGCATTCTGGGAACAAACGAGGGGAGGAACTTGTCTCAGGATGTGAGGGAATGCTGTGTGGTTAAGTGGCAGCTCCATGGAAAAGGCTCGGCCGTTGAGCTTAAACGAGAGAAGCGGCCGTTTGGGAAGAAAAGCAGGCCGGTGAGGCTGTCGAGCGCAGGGACTACAAAAGAGAGTGACACTGGGACACAAAGCATGTGGGATCCCTTCTGCAGAATCTCCCAGTGTATGCTTCTGCCCTCCATCTCCTACCTGCGTCTCCTGGCCTCTGCTGGGAGGGCATTGGGTATGCCAGGCCCTCATGCGGCAGATATTCTCAAACACAGACCCATACAATCATAAATGATGGTCAGCTTAGTCCTGCTTATGAGATGCTTATTAAATCTCTAGACCGCAACAGGAAACGTGAATGACACAGGCAGAACCTGCAAACAAGGCATGCTTTTATTACACCAGCTGAATTAAACTACACATTTCCATGTTATACTGTACTGTATATGATATATATCATATATCTTTAGGGAGATTAATTTGTCAGGATTTCTCTGTGATGAGGGTGGACAATTAAAAAAAAATCCATACTGGACTGAATGTTAAATTAAGCATTTTCGCAGGTAAAACTCATTGTGCAGTACAATGCAGCAGCTGCCCTTTCTGCAGGGAAAGACGCTGATAAATGCAGATAAGCCTTAATAAAGATACTCAAGAATATGCGAAAACGAAACATAAAATCAGCCTGTCAGCTGGCCCTGGCAGGCATAAAATAGGAGAGAAAGATGAAATATTAGAAGGCTGTCAGTCATCTGAAGCTTGACTACAGGCTACACAGGGTTCAAAAAGAAAACAACAAAGAAGCAGAGGATTCAAAAACTGTATTGTTTGTTTTTTGAATTCTCCGTTTCAAAACCAATAACAGTAATTATTATACAGCAGTAAAATGTAACTACATACGGTACTTAACCTGAATGTAATATAAGCTTTATGCCAGTCCGTTTGTAAGCATGAGATGTCTTTATGTCGGATGTTCTTAACCTGAGGACTGCCTACATAGACTATTCCATTATTAAATGCGGCCAGCAGATTGATCTTTTGATTCCAAACAATAAAAAAATGGCATGACATATATTGGTAGTAAGTGCTGGCAAGTTTCACCGCCACCAGCAGATATTAGACAAAAGTGTATTGGTCATCGATCAAATTCGTATTTATTTTATGAAATATAAATACAAAATTAATTCAATATACTCCCAATGGTGAGATCACACTGACCAGCATGATTTTCATCTACCTGCACATGATGCTGGTCCACCAGCAACATTTCATTAACGATGCTGGTTTACTAGCACCAAAACACAACATATGCTGGTATAACCAGTATGCATTACACTAGCCAGCTATGCTGGTCTATGCTGTTTTTTTCCAGCAGGGATATGTTTATGCTGTAGTTTTAATGTCTTATATGTTATATTGTCTGGCATCCCCTGGATTTACTGTAAATATCACAAAAAAACTAAAACAATAACATGTGATTTACAGTTTTCCTGTTTGGTCTTAAAACAGAAAAAAACTAAACGTGACAGGTAAGGAGCACGCGCTGATCACGGCGTGTTGCCGCGCCCACCACATGACAAGCCATCTCAGGGATGAGAACCTGAATGCAACCATGCAGCGGGTGACACCGCAACACCCAAATAATCCGAACGGTTTTTCCCTTTAGCTGGAGCGCCAGTCGCACCACCAACCCCCAAATTCTGGAGGACTTCCTTGCAGGGCTAGATGTAGATTGACACCATACCCAAGACAAAGCAATTACAGGTTAAGGGCCTTGCTCCAGGGCCCAACGAAGTAAGATCACTCATGCCATTCACAGGATTCAAACCAGCAACCTTCTGATTGCTAGGACGGATCCCGAGCCTCAGAGCCACCAATCCGCCCCACTCCTACTTTTCCTGTTTTTCCTTTTTCCTGTTCTGATTTCAAAACAGAAACACCAAAAAAAGCGTTGTGG